>OY987218.1:13916894-14113431 GCA_963920805.1 Primula vulgaris | reverse complement strand
TGTAATGCTGAGAAACGGAACCTTCTGTTGCTGAACTTGATTCTAGCAGAGAAGATAGAGATTTAATTCTTTTCGTTCTACATTTACTTAAAACATAGTTTGCCTATATAGAGCAGGCAAATATGAGGTAAATCTTGGTTTATGCCCAATCACAAATTCACAATAAATCTGTGTTCAATAAAGGAGTATAGTAGTACTTTTATATTGTGACCAATCTTGGCAGATTGCAATAGGAAAAATAAAAAGGAAATAACAATCCAAAGTCCAAATGAACAAGAATTTCCATCAACAGCAAGAAAGAAAAGTTTGTATTAAAAGTGTATCATCTGTGTATTATTGTTTGTTCTACACTCATACCTCACTCAATAACACAGAAAATTTAAAAACCTGAAGATAAATTTATGAAAATTCAATAGTAAATAATTAAAGCCAAGGTGAATTGTAGATGGGAGTAACAACAGACTTGACTTGGAGATACTTATCAAGTGAATCCATTCCCATATCTCTCCCAAACCCACTCTGTTTGTAGCCTCCATAAGGCACATCTTTGTCAAATGCAAAATAACAATTAATCCAAACAACCCCAGCTTTTAGTGACCTTGATACAGTATTGGCTATATTTATATCGTTCGTCACTATCCCTGCTGCTAACCCGTATTTCGTTGCATTCCCTCTTTGTATTGCTTCTTCGACAGTCCTACAAAAAAGTGTTGATTTATCAATTTTTTGGAAATATGTTATCTTAATATTTCATTTAAGTTTTTTTTATCTTATAGGCTACCTAGTGGTACTATTTCTTTGATAATTAAGGTCAACTACTGATTTAAAAAACAATAAAAAAACATTTAACATGAGATCATGTAAACAATTAGTTACTCCTATATAGAATTCTTTCTTAAGAAAACTTACAATCGCTTCGCCCTTGTCAAATTTTTGCCACCATTCTAAAATAATTATAGATTTTCTTCTTATTATTATTTGAAACAGACCAAGTCAAATCAATTCGGTATTTTCTTTGTATAAAGAAAAGTGGTCACATACTTAGATAAGAAATTCTTACTCCATTAGAATTGGCACTCTCATTAGAATTAGATGATGATAAGGCTAAAAACTTGAACTTACTTGAACTTCATTAGCGACATAACGGGTCCAAAGATCTCTTCCTGTGCAATTGTCATGTCATCCTGAGCAACGAATCAGAAACAAAAACTTAAATGTGAACTGACATAATTTAATTTTTTATTCAAGTTAATCATGCTAATGCAGTTTTTTTTAGGATCTTACCTTGACGTCGCTGAAAATTGTTGGCTCAATGTAAAACCCTTGTTGGCCAACGCGCTGACCACCACTTAACAATGTGGCCCCTTCTTCCTTTCCTTGCTTTATGTATGAAAGAATTTTCTCAAATTGTTTCTTATTAACCTGCACAATTGTTATTAGACACAAGTTCATCAAGTCGTTCATAGAATTATAGTTTCAATAAAATAGGCAATGGTGTTAAACAGATTTAAAGTAAAGTAAAAATAGGCCATTTAAGGACTGATGGACTGTTAAGTGTTGAGTGACAATGGATCTATACCCTCATGTGTTACTTGAGACTAACACTAAAGAGTTTGGAATTGGTCTTACCCTACCTTCCGAAAGGAATGTAGAAGACTGCATCACATTCTAGTCACCAAATATAGAGATGTAAACAGCCTTTCTTTTCCGAAACTCTTTTTGTATTTGTTAGAATTAGTATCTAGTTTTATCTATTTTGGACTTAATGGTGTATTATGTAATATGTTGTTAAATTCAAGGATCAATCGTGTAATTATTAAATAACATGATATTAATACAATTGTGTGTGGGAGACACACACAGATACTTTTTTACCATCTCTACAATTATTACATGGTACCAGAGCCTCTTTAACCCTAGCCACCGCCGCCACTGTATCGACCAGTTGACTAGTCTAACTTCATCGAAAACCTAAATTGATCATATATCCTTGATCCTCATTGTATTCCGGTCAGACCCCATCCAACCTCGCCGGCGTTGGACGCTCGACGCGCTGCCACGCACGGCTAACTGTCGGCGACGGTCGCCACTGTCCACGGCGCGTGGGTTAGTTTTTTTTAGTAATTTTTTTTTCTACCAATCTGGTCGACTAAGCTGATGTAAGACTGCTATATACTTGTTTTTTGTGTTTCAATCTGTTATCGAATACTTTCCTATTGATTTGATGAATTGCTATTTTCCGGCTCGAACTTTATAGAGTTTTCGAAATTGGGCCGACTCTGCTATGTTTGATGGTCTGATTTTGAGCAGAATATCAGTTTTTTTTTTTAAGTATTTGATAGCCTTGGCTTTAGTTATTTGCTTGTTGGTTTCCTGGATTATTGGTTTTGGTTATTATTCGGCTATTTGGGTTATGTTGGATTTGAGATTTTTTGTTTGCCTTGATTTGTGTGGTTTACTCTTTTTGGTTTATTGATCGCTTGCTCGTAATGGCTGAATCTTCGAATGTTGTGGCTACATATAGTGACGGTCCGCGATCAATCACATCCTTTAAACTTAATAATGTTAATTATCTTGCTTGGGCACATGCCGTTAAAATATATCTTAGGTGTGAAAAGAAACTAAATTTTCTTACCGATTCGCCTCCCACGGCTAATTCTGATGATTGGAACAGTAATGATGATAAGGTTATTATGGGTTGGCTTTGGCATAGTATAGAACCCCAGATTGCAAATACCGTTGCATTCTGTGAAACTTCGAAAACGATCTGGGATTCGTTGGCCGAGTCGTTTTCTCAGACAAGTAATGTGTTGCGTGTTTATGATTTGTATGAGAACATTTTCACCACGAAACAGAACGGTCGTCCGTTAGCTGAGTATTATGGAAACCTTAAAAGTCTATGGGAGCAATTGTTACAACACCGTCCATTTACTACTTATTTGACACAACTTAAACAACAATGGGAGGATTTTATGGTTGCAACCTTACTTGTTGGCCTTAATTCAAGTTTTAGCGTGTCTAAAGACCAGATTCTTACCGGTGAGACTTTGCCGACTGCTGCTAATGCCTATTTTCAACTATCGCGGTCGTCTTCGGGGCAACCTAGTTCTGGACATATATCCCCTATTCCGACTCCTGAATCTTCAGCTTTTATTGCTAACCAAGGAAGTCGTGGTGACTCTCGTGGTAATTTTCGAGGGGGTCGTGGTGGTCGTGATTTTCGTGGTAATTCCAGAGGGGGAGGTCTTTCTGAGGGTCGTGGTAGTAGAAAATGCAATTTTTGTCAAGCTACTAATCATACGGAGCCCTATTGTTGGAAGAAGTATGGTAGGCCTGATTACGCTCAGAATGTTAGTAGACCTTCTACGTCATCTCCTCAACCTGTTGGTACTCCTAATTCTGGTACTAATGATGCACTCACTTCTCAGCTCAACGAGATTCTCCAGGCTTTGTGCTTATCTCAGCCTTCTAGCTCCACAGTGACATTAGCTAACTCAGGTAATGTTGCTTGTATTGCTTCTTCGTCTGCCTCTTGGCTTATTGACTTGGGTGCAAGCTCTCATATGTCGGGTAAATCATCACTCTTTACCGATCTAAGTTCAATAAACCATCATATCATATTAGCAGATGGATTTTCTCGTCCAGTGGGTGGTAAAGGAAATCTCCATCCGCACCACTCTTTATCTTTACCTCATAGTCTTTATGTGCCTAAATTTCCATTTAATTTATTGTCAGTCAGTCAAATGACTAAATCTTTACACTGCTCGGTAACTTTTTCTCCTCATTCTTGTGTTTTCCAGGACCTCGAGACGAAGAAGATGATTGGTTTGGGGCATAAGAAAGATGGTTTGTATTTTTTGGATCCTGCTAGTTTTGCATCATCGTCAGCATTAAGTGCGGCTGTTTCTCCTTTACAGTGGCATTATCGTCTTGGTCATCCTTCTTTGGCAAAACTTAAGCTTGCAATTCCGTCCTTGCACCGTGTATCTAGTTTAGAATGTGAGGCTTGTCAGCTTGGTAAACATCATCGTAGTTCTTTCCCTAGTCGTAGTATTAGTAGAAAATCTGAGTCTTTTGATCTTGTTCACTCAGACATATGGGCCCCTTTCCGTACTTTTGCTCATAATGGCTTCCATTATTTTGTGATTTTTGTTGATGATTATTCTCGTATGACTTGGTTATTTTTAATGAAAAAACGGTCAGAGTTACATGTTATTTTGTCTCACTTTTATAATGAAATCAGTACTCAATTCGATAAACGAATTAAGATCTTGCGTTCTGATATGGAATATGTTCAAACTATTATTGATTCTTTTTGTGGTGATCATGGGATTATACATCAAACTAGTTGCGCTCACACATCACAACAAAATGGTGTTGCTGAGCGTAAACATCGACATTTATTGGATATTGCTCGTACATTATTATTCAATATGCAGGTCACTAAACATTTTTGGGGCAATGCAGTTTTAACTGCATGTCATCTTATTAATCGTATGCCCTCGGTTGTTTTAGGTAACTGCTCTCCGTTTTCAATGTTATATCCTAATGTTGATCCTTTCTCTGTTACTCCTCGTATTTTTGGATGTGTTGCCTTTGTTCATAATCTTTAGATAGGACAAGACAAACTTTCTCCTCGTGCTCGAAAGTGTGTCTTTCTTGGCTATTCTCGTACACATAAAGGTTACCGTTGTTATCACCCCCAATCTCGTCGATACTTTGTAAGTGTCGATGTTATCTTTTTCGAGTCTACTTCGTTTTACCAACACTGGGCACCAAATTTCTGTGGATATTATATCGGATACTAATCTGTCTTGTCCCAATGGTGAAACCATTCCCCTTCCGATGCCTTCTCAACCAGAGTTCGTACATTCTTCCCCACTTTTAGTATCTCCTCCGCCAGATATAGTATATCAGCGTATTCGTCTCCGTAAAACTCTTTCTCATGAACCGGCCATGACATCTTCTCAGTCTAAGGTTCTTGTGGTCCCCTCTCCTCGTATTAGCTCTGATGATCTACCTCTTGCTCTACGAAGAGGTAAACGCACATGCACTCAATATCCTATTGCTAATTTTGTTTCATATCATCGTACTTCTTCCTGTTTCCACTCCTTTGTTTGCGCTTTGTCTTCTGTTTCCGTTCTAGTGTCACACAATGATGCTCTTGCCTTGCCTGGATGGAAACACACTATGGATGAGGAAATGAGTGCACTCTATCAAAACCAAACTTGAGAGCTTACAACATTACCCCTCGGGAAAAGACCCGTTGGCTGTCGTTGGGTATATACAGTCAAATATCAACCAGATGGTTCCGTTGAGCGATTGAAAGCTCGATTGGTTGCTAAAGGTTATACCCAAACATATGGTGTTGATTATAGAGAAACATTTTCTCATGTTGCTCGTTTGAATTTTGTTCGTATTCTACTAGCAGTTGCAGTGGGCCGTTCTTGGCCATTGTACAAGTTAGATATTAAAAATGCGTTCTTACATGGTAAACTTCAAGAAGAAGTTTATATGGTACAACCACCCGGTTATATTACGTCTGGTAGTGAACAACTTGTCTGCCGACTTCGTCGTTCTTTATATGGTCTAAAACAATCTCCTCGTGCTTGGTTCGACCGTTTTAGTGCTGTTGTTATTGATTATGGATTTCGTCGTTCTTTATCTGATAATTCCGTCTTTGTTCGTCAATCCAGTGGCGGTATTATCATTCTTATTGTATATGTCGATGATATTATTATTTCTAGAGATGATACTAATGGTATTGATAATTTGAAACGTTATTTAGCGAAAAAGTTTCACACTAAAGATTTGGGTGCACTTCGATATTTTCTTGGGATTGAGATTGCTCGCTCCTCTAAGGGATTGTCTCTCTCTCAAAGAAAATATGTCTTGGACCTTTTATCGGAAACTGGTTTATTAGGATCTCGTCCAACTGATACACGTATGGATTCTTCGGTCAAACTTAGCATTGATTCAGGTGATATATTTCCTGATGTTGGTCGTTATCGACGTCTTGTTGGAAAATTAATTTATCTTACTGTTACTCGCCCAGATATCACTTATGTTGTGGGTGTGGTGAGTAAGTTTATGCATGCACCACGCTATCCGCATTTCGATGCCATCTGTCGTATCTTGCGCTATTTGAAGGGCGCTCCCGGTCGGGATCTACTTTATCGTTCATCCCCATCCTTAATTGTCTCCGGTTTTAGTGATGCTTATTGGGCGGGAGACTATAGTGATAGATGTTCTACTTCTGGTTATTGTACATTTATTGGTCCTAACCTTGTTACTTGGCGTAGTAAAAAGCAACATGTTGATGCTCGTTCTAGTGCCGAGGCTGAGTATCGAGCTATGGCTCATACTGCCTCAGAAATGTTATGGGTTCGCTCACTTCTTTGTGATTTTGGTGTATCTGTGCATGACCATATGCCCATGTATTGTGATAACCAATCAGCTATTTTTATCGCCAATAATCCCGTTTTTCATGAGAGAATTAAGCATATTGAGGTGGATTGCCATTTCATTCGTGATATGTTAATTCGAAAAGAGATATGTACTCCATTTGTGCGCTCCGAGTCGCAGTTAGGAGATATTTTGACCAAACCTTTATCCGGATCTTCTTTTCGATCCATGTGCTCCAAGCTAGGCATTTTTGATTTGTATGCTCCAGCTTGAGGGGGGTGTTAGAATTAGTATCTAGTTTTATCTATTTTGGACTTAATGGTGTATTATGTAATATGTTGTTAAATTCGAGGATCAATCGTGTAATTATTAAATAACATGATATTAATACAATTGTGTGTGGGAGACACGCACAGATACTTTTTCAGTATTCAATAAGTCATAAACAGGTATACAGAAGTATAGGCAGATTTTGCGACAGGAGATATTTGGAAAACTCTTTCATGTGGTTAGGAAGAAAATTTAGGCAGGTTTTGAACAAGAGACATTCTGAAAACCCTTTCATGAGGAAGAAAATTTAGGCAGACTTTGCGACAGGAAATATTTAGAAATTTCTTTCATGTGGTTGGGAAGAAAATTCAAGCCGACTTAGTTCTTCCCTACCCTAAATTTGTATGTGCTTGAGAAGCTACTACCTGAAATCAAAACTCTAGAATAGGTAATTAGACAGTAATAGATTTTATTAGGCAGCTGTCCCATTCTAACTTCAACTTTTAAGTTGGTAACAACTCTGGTGTATGTATTAGCTTAGCTCTTTACCTGTGGTCCTTGTTGAACTTTAGGATCAAATGGATCACCAACCACCCAATTTTTTGCCTTTTCGATTATTTTCTTTGAAACTTTATCATAAATCCCTTCTTGCACAAAAACTCGTGACGCAGAAACACAAATTTCTCCCTGAAAAAAGAGAGTAAATAACAAGGAAATTTAATTTTACGAGATGATGTGCATACAGCATACAGGATTGTTTGAAATAAAATAAAATTTTTAAGAGAGAACATGAAATAAAGTCCACCTTGTTGTAAACGACCCCAAGGAGGGCTAGAGTTGCAGCTTTCTCAACATCTGCATCGTCGAATATAATAAGAGGGGATTTTCCTCCTAATTCAAGAGAAACTTGTTTTAGATTACTTGTTGCTGCCGCTTGCATTACACTACGGCCAACTTGTGTGGAACCCGTAAAACTGACCTGAAAATTTAGCATTACAGATACTCACTATGTGATATTGTGATTGCTTTTCCAGGGAACCAAAAAACTCAATATGGAGATGTATATTATTAGTTTCGAATTTACTTTGTCGACGTCCATGTGCGAGGCAATTGCAGCGCCAGCAGTTGGACCGAATCCATTTACAACATTTATCACTCCATCCGGAATGCCAGCCTTGTCGAATATTATAATAAAAAATAAGAGAAAATTAACCTTTAGGACATATAAAAAGGGAGACTAAAATGAGAAGGTCCTGTTTTTTTTTTTGGATACTGTTGAAGTTCCCAATACACCACAGAAATTTAAAACTGGAACTGACTAATTAGTAGAACAATAGGTGGTTCCAAATGTAATAAAACATGTTTGGCTAGCATATCAGGTTACTAGAACTAGCTAGAACTCAGTTTTCTTTAATAGGTTTCTCAATTTTAACCCACTAATCAGTGGCGTGAGAGATATACACCACATGATGGCCTAGATTGGACAGTCGTAACATCTTCTACTGTCATTAGAATGCACTACTATCATGGCTTTTTTGGCTGCAGAACATTTAAGCAAATAAGCTGCATTTCTTGAAGTTAAGAAAAAACATTGTTGCATTCAACTAACTTCAAGTTTCTAGCCTTTTCAGACAAAAAGAGGCTAGCTTTTAAGCTAACAATCAAAGGAAACGGAGCTTGGAAGCTGCAACAGAACAAAGCCCTAGTAGTTATGTACAAACAACTTACTAGTTTAGCCAAATGAGCACAATATAGAGCAGAAAGAGGCGTCTGCTCAGCGGGCTTAACAACCATGGTGCACCCAGCTGCTAATGCAGGCGCTACTTTCATGAAAAACATGGTTAATGGGAAATTCCAAGGAATTATGTGCCCCACCACACCAATCGGCTCTCGTAAAGTGTAACCCTGGAAATTACCAGACATTTTCAAAGTTTCACCGTGTATCTTGTCAGCTGCACCTGCATAATAACGCATATTGTCTGCTACGGAACGAACTTCTCCCATTACACCAGGGTAATATGGTTTTCCATTGTCGATTGTGTCCAATGCAGCTAGCTCCTCTTTGTGTTGTTCGACTAAATCCGCGTATTTCATAATTATCTTGCCTCTCGCCTATACTAACAGGAAATGAGTAAAAAAAATATGTCCCATTTGCTTACTAATGTATTTTGCATAATCAAGGCGGATGATATCTTATCCGCAACAATATTTAAAATATTTTAACAAATGATATGCCCGAAGTTCTACATCATATCGGTATTTCAAATTGTGATAGTACAGTGACCAATTCTCTTTGAAGTTGAACTATTTACATAGCAAGAGAAAATGTATATATTCTAATTAAGCTTTGAAACTTACAACTTTATTGCCATTGCAAAATAACAGACCAATTGGAGATCGCGATTACAGTTGTGGTGATTATTGTTATTTCAAACAAAGGAATGCTTTTTTCTTTTCTTTTTTGAATATAACAAAATTAACTAAAAAATTCTTTTTAGGGTAAGAAAAATCGGTATATAAATCTAATCCGGAGGGCTACTAAGTAAACTTATAGACGACGATGCTATTTTACTGAATTGCAATGTGTTTTTTTTCTTCATAATTCTCGTTCCAAATGCATAAAGAACTCCAAAGGAAATATATGGTGTCTTGTTAGGTTTGACAGTCTCCTTTGGTCTTTCTCCAGACACAATCTCTAATTCTCTATATATATTTCCCATATTTTTTAAGCTAAATATACATAGAAACACAAGTATACCTAAACCATAGTTTTCAAAGAAAAAGAAAACTTATCAATAATTAAAATAAAATTAAATGTGTCAGGGGTGCCAAGTCGTCCCACACAAAAAGACATGTAAAAGATGCGTGTAGGAGTGCGTGCCAACAAGGTTCCAAATATGCCAAGAAATCAAACAAAATAAACAACAAATATCAATGGTCAACAATGAATTATGATGTACCATTCCATAAAAATAAAATTTTGGAATATATTTATATATTAATATCCCTTCTCATTTAATTGTTCATTACGAAACTACGTATAATTTTAATCGGCTTATAACTTGTATTAAAATTGTCGAAATGAATTTTTTTAAAATCTAATCATAAAATTTAACATTTGAACTATATGATCAATTTTTGAAAATTTTCATTCCGACAATTTTGATACAATTTCTTGGCCGGTCAAAATTACACGTAGTTTCGTAATGTACAGTTAAATAGTAACGAAGAAAGTATATAGAACGTGAGGCTCTAAAATTTTCACGTCATTATATATTTTTGATATTGTTTCATTGGGCAATCTAGGATTATTGAGAGCGTCCATCTAGAAATGACTTTAACCTGTCTAGGCAAGGTGTAACTGTAACAACATGCTATGTATATCATGTATCAAGACAAATAACAAAATTACTTTTTAACATTTTTGTCAGATATAAATGCGAAATACTAAATCTTGCCTTTTGAGTAATTACTAATACTATTAATAAGCATATGAATAAAAATACTCCACTTACAAATCCGGATAAGCGAGGCCAAGGGCCGTGGTCGAAGGCTTCTCGAGCTGCCTTTACAGCTAAATCAACGTCTTCCTTGTCGCCTTCCGAGATCATTGTAATTAATTCTTCTGTTCTTGGATCTATGGTCTCAAATGTTTTTCCTTCAAAATTTCAGATTTTTATTAAAATCAAGGACTTCTGTATTATTGTAAATGATTTGAATAAGTTATACGTATATTTTAGAACAACCACATCAGGGTGCATCATACTAGCTATATTTATTAAAAAAATATCACTTTATTACTTTTATCTAATTCAATTTACATTTTCTCAAAATATTATGATTTCTGTAATGCTATCTATTTCAATTTAATAATATATATAATAATAATTTATATGTTAAACCAGTGCTAATATTCATTATTTTTAACCAACAACATAAAATCAAATAGATAGCCTGATTTGAAACCCATTTTATATGTAACTTTTCAAATTTTATTTTATATAACATGAATAAATAAAGAGAGAAATGTGGGTGGTTCTTATACTGTGATGTAATTGTATTGATTTGAACACGATGTCTGCTAAGCAGGTTGTTCATATGATAATACTGTTTTGTTTTTACTTACTACTCTGGAGTGTCATCTAATAAACTAAGGTGTAAAACACAATGATAAAAAGGATACAAATTCAGCATCACTAGGTTTATCTTGAGAGTCAAAAATTTGGGAGATATAACTGATAAAGTAATAAGTAATTTCGTTACATTGAACTTAAGTGGGATGCTCTAGTAAAAACTTAATAGCTATATATAACTCCAATTTCCAGACAAGACTAATTAATTGTTGCTAATTTGTACCCATTGGGAAGTCCCGGTGATGCCGTGACATCTCCACGGTGTCATGACTATAAATTGGAGTTATATATCTAAAAAAAGGTCCCTGTGACACCCCGTACCAGACTCCCGTTCTAGGGGACTTCCCGCGACACCTCCATGCTTTCACGATACAAAAATTAATTCCTAGTATTTTTTTATAAAAAAAACTAATGTCTTTATTTATTTATAACTTTTTGATTTTTCTAATTTTTCTTTCTAGTTATCAAAGTTGACAAGACGAGCTAACTTTTTTTCTAGGTAGGAGGAGCGTGTACTACATAAGCATTTGAATGTCTCAAAAAGTTTCCACGAGTAAAAATTACACTTTTCTAATATTTGCTTCACCCGTTTGCTATAATTTACCCATCAATTTAACTACTATATTTTGATTGATATGCCTTATGCAAGTGAATAAATATATGATTAGTAGAAATGTTGATTAAAAATCAATATATATATTTTTATTTATAAAAGGAGTCTAAAGGAGAAATTTAATACACCACTACTTATAGAAAAAGGTTCGAAGAATCCATGTTTGCTCTAAAATAGCCAAAATATATGTGGATGAGATATTATGGATTAATACACAAGAAAATGCCAAAAAAATAATACTTTTCAAACCTTATTAAAATAAACACATTTCTAAATTTTTCATTACCTATAGGTCCAAACTCTAGTTGAAAAGAGAGAGTTGGAATGGAATGTGCTTGTTTTTAGATAAACAAATAGGGAGTCAAAAATAAAAAAAATTAGCCAAAATAAAAATAAAAATAGTACATAAATGTAACAAAAGTTTTCGTGTATGACTTTTTAGAAATATTTAACATTCATCGAGACTTTTTTGACGTTGTCCCTTGATGCACCCATGTAACTAGTTAATCTGAATATCAAGTTTTTTGGTTCTAGAAAGTCAATTACGGAACTCTACACTTAATTTACCAATCAACGAAAAAGCCAATTAGTGTTTTGATACTTAGGTAGGTAGACGCCGTAGAATTTTTTATTTTATTTTAATTAAACGGACTAATATATTAAAAAAATGTAACGTCTCTGTTCAAAAGAACGAGAACCATCAAACTATAACCGAGCTAAAGAAACCGTAGAGTTATTAATTATTATGCACCATAAAAGATGAATTAAAGAAAGACTTATGAGAAGTAAAAAGAAACCTGAAATGGAATCGACAAAGTTTCCATTGATGAAGAGTTTTGTGAACTTGATCTCTGGAATCTTGCTTACACCTACACCTTTTCCATTGTTTTCATTTGCCATCTCTATCTCTCAAACACACACAAACTCACACTTACTATGTGTATATATACTTATGTATGTATACACTTCTCTTTATATAACTTATTAGTAATGTTTTTGGCTCTCAAGACTTGACCAACGATATAAAAAATGTTTGTTTCTATATTATAAGATTGACAAGTGACATCACAATCAAATTGTTTCTTGCCAAATCTCTGTTTGATCCCATTATGTCAATTATTGACAGAGAGAGTTATTTATTTTTGGAAAATGACAGACCTGGTCCCATTAACAACTACTTTGGACTATTAATTTTTTGTCCCTAGAAATGGAAATTTTTTTGGAACAAGATATTATGTCCATCTGTATCATATATTTCTATGGAAGAAGATATTATACTATTTTTTAAGGAAATAAATGTATGGATGGTTTAATTTAATGATCGATTCTCTATTATAATGTTTGGTGTAGGATGTATTTTAGTAGAACGATATTATATGATAGTAGTATCAATTTTCAATTATTTGATTGCTGTTGTAAGATAATTGGACTATTGGGCTTATACTTTATTGGTCCATGTAGGTCTTGTAACCCTACCCCTCTATCTATATAAAGAGGGCTAGGGGTCTTGTACTTTACATCCATTCATATTCATTCATTAATAAACACGATACTGTTCTCCCATCTCTCTACTTCTGTCTCCCTAAATACAAAGCTAATAGTTGTATTACAACACGTTATCAGCACTGCTCTCGGAGATTGGAGTACGGATTCTGGGTTCAATAAACCTTGAGGTTTATCCGAATTTTTAATATTTTGCTATATCAACCTTCACCAACATACCGTGCGTAAGTTAATCGGATATAATTTTTTTTTTTTTGAACTATACAAGTCAACATGTTTATATGTTATATGACTTTACTGCATGTTTGTATGATGCACGAATTGCATGACATGCTATGCCATTTGAAAAAAAATTGATTCTGGAATGATTGCATGACATGTTTGCATGATTCTGGAATTTACATACATAATAAAATTGATCCAGTAATCTAGAATTGCATGTTTACTACTGTATTGCATGTTTGTATTGTATGTTACTACAATTCCAGTAATCTAGAATTACATGTGTTACTACTGTATTGCATGTTTGTATTGTATGTTACTACTGCGTATGTTTAAAAAAAAAGAAGCTTATGCTACTAGTATAAACTGAAACGTATGTACTGATTGGTAATTCTCTGAAAGCTGTAAAATTACTCAAGGACTAAACTGAAACTTGTCTGAAATTCTGGACTGTATATGTAATAATGATGTAAATAGATATATAGTTTGCTGTAATTACACGCATGGTCCTGTAGTATAATACTTAGACGAAAACAGTACATATGGTTGATAAAGATACAATATTTGGTAAATATACACACACATGCATATAATTTTTTTATTAAAAGGCAAACGAATAAAAAAAAAATTGCATGTAAATTTGATTTGATATGTTAGAATTTTCATGAATTGATTGATAACCTTAAATTGACATGATTTGATATGTTAGAATCTTTATGGATAGATTGATAATATTAAATAAATTTGATTTGATATGTTAGAATCTTTATAGATTGATTGATAATCTTAAATTGATTTGTTTATAACACCAAATCTACTGCATGATTAGATAGATTCTAAAATATATTTACTGCCTGTTTATATATGTGTGATTAATCTAGATAGATATTCTCTATGTTTAATATTATTTCCATATATAAAAAAAAAAAAAAAGCGAAAATCGTATATATTCACATTTAAGTTGGAAAAATTATGAATATTCCCCACATAGGCTCACCTATTTAGATACGATGTCTAGGAAAGATAAAGGCGGAAGTCGTTCTCCTAATGAGGTCGGTTTTTAAGAGGTATTCGTGCCCACCCCCCTCACCGTCTTTCCTGGTCGTGTTCAAATAGAGCTACCGAAAGGGGTTGAGTAAATAATAATTTCCCCGAATGTGTCTATATAGATATGTATTCGCCGAATTGGTGTCTCAGGATCGACCTGTCGTTCGATCAAAGAGAACCTCTTCACTTAAAAGCAAAACTTGTTTTCGAACCTGTCGTTTCGAAATAAAGTTTGTGTTTATACAAACCATAAACATATAAACCCGTTGTTTTATATGATGACTAATCCAGTCTTTATTTTCTTTTCTCCTATTGTAGAAAAATGTCAATCAAGCTTGACTTTCCAATTTTGGATGCTGCCGGCAAGAACTACTTGGATTGGAGTCAGGATATCCAAAACCATTTAGATGCCCAAGGCTTATTGGATGTCATATATGATGAGGAGGAGCGTGAAATGGAAGTAACGCGTGAAATGAGTGCTCGGGCGATGATTCTGTTTCGCCGCCACTTATCAATCGCCATGAAATCTGAGTTCATAGCGACCACCTCACCAAAGACATTGTGGGACCCTCTGAAAGAGCGTTTCGACCACCAAAAGACCATTTGGCTTCCTGAAGCCTGCCGTGATTGGCTGAATTTGCGATTTCAGGACTTCAAAAGCGTTGAAAAATATAACGCTGAAGTATGCAGAATTCGTGCTACTCTCCAATATTGTGGTGAAACACTCACCAACAGTGACTTATTGGAGAAAACGTACACCACATTTCCTAGTTCTGACATCTTGCTCCAAAAGCAATATCGTCAGTCTAAATTCACCAAATTTCCCGAGCTCATCACCCAGTTGTTATTGGACGAGAAGAATAGTCTCATTTTAATGATGAACAGTAATTCTCGTCCTGCTGGTTCAAAGGCAATTCCAATGCCTGATGCTAATGTTGTTCGTGGACCTCGTCCACAATATGGGAAACGAGAAAAGGGCCTGTCGTCCCGTCAGCCAAGGAATAGGGGTGAGCGTAATGCTCGTCCAGCCAAGCGAGGTTTGGACAATCGTCCGAACCGAGGACCTGTGGCTCCTCCTAGGCAGTCTCGTGGTGGTAGGAACAAATGGGCCAGTCGTCCCAAAGCAAGAGAATCGGCCGATATGCCAACTCTGTGCTATAAATGTGGTGGAAATGGTCATATGCAAAGGACTTGTAGGGCAACTCCCCAAGAAGTCGAAAACTACCACAAGGGTAGAAGGGTCGAAACCAACATGATTGAAACTAGTACAAAAGAAACTCTTGAGACCCCTGACTTTGAGGCTCACATGGAAGAATAAAGTTTTTTTTCTTCGTTTCTTTTAATAATTGAGCTGTTTTTTGCTCCTGGATTATGTTATTTCAATTCCATTTCGGATTATGATTTTTCCTTTGGATATTGTTCATTTCTTTTGGATTATGGTTTGTTTTATGGATAATGTTTTGAACATTTCTCGTATAATTTAAAGTTATTTCATTGAGCAATTCCTTTTATTCGTGTGACCGACTTTAAATTATTTTACTTTTAGGCATGCATTATGGGGCAGTTGATTGTCTGGTTGATAGTGGCACTACACACACTATTTTAAAAGATAAATATTTTTTTATCAATTTTACGCCTAAAGTAACCTCAGTGACAATAATTTCGGGCCCGTCGACCCTTGTTGAAGGCTTTGGTAAAGCTAAATTCACGTTGTCAAATAGTACTCCTGTTGAAGTATCTGAGGCCTTATATTCTCCGAGGTCCAGTCGTACCTTGTTGAGCTTTAAGGATATCCGAGAAAATAAGTTTCATCTTGAAACTGCTCGTGAAAATGGTATTGTATACCTTCACATTACCTCCACTCAATACGACCAAAAGCGTATTCTGGAGAAGTTGAGATGTCTTTCAAGTGGTTTGTATGTTACTACAATCCAAAACTTTGAAAGCAATCTAATCATTCGGCGGGCGCCGATTGATGAGAGCACTTTTATGCTATGGCATGACCGGCTGGGACACCCGGGTCAAAATACGATGCTTCGAACGATGAACGCATCTCATGGGCATCCTCTTGGAGGAAAGAATTTCGTGATTAATCCGAAAAGCCTATGCCAAGCATGCTCGATTGGAAAGACTAATCTCAAACCAATTCGTGTGAAACCTACGAAATTGGTTTCCCAATTCCTTGAAAGAATTCAAGGAGATATTTGTGGACCTATCCAACCAACATGTGGACCATTTAAATATTTCATGGTTTTGGTTGATGCATCGACAAGATGGTCACACGTAGCTTTGTTGTCCACAAGAAACGCAGCGTTTCCAAAACTCTTAGCCCAGATCATTAAATTGAGGGCTCATCATCCGGATTATCCGATAAAGTCTATTAGACTTGATAATTCCGCGGAGTTTACATCGAAAACTTTCGATGACTATTGCATGACTTTGGGAATTAATCTTGAACACCCAGTTGCGTATGTTCATACCCAAAACGGCCTTGCAGAAGCTTTCATTAAGCGATTACAAATGATTGCTAGGACTTTGGTTATGCGCACCAAACTTCCTATTTCTGCGTGGGGCTATGCCATTTTACATGCTGCTGCGTTGGTCCGTCTGAGGCCCATGGCCACCCAACCACTATCTGCGTACCAGTTGGTAACTGGATATGAGCCCGATGTCTCACATTTACGCGTGTTTGGGTGTTTAGTCAATGTTCCAATTGAGCCGCCTAAGCGTTCCAAATTTGGACCTCAGAAACGACGGGGCATATATGTCGGTTATGAATCCCCGTCCATAATACGCTATTTAGAGCCCTTGATAGGCGATCTCTTTACCGCTAGACATGCGGATTGTGACTTTGATGAGACACTCTTCCCGTCGTTAGGGGGAGAAATGCACGTTAACGTTGATAAGGAACGACGTGAATTAACGTGGCATGCACCCACTATGTCTCATCTAGATCCCCCAACTGCACATAGTGATAAGGAAGTGCAGAGAATCCTAGGTCTGCAAAATGTTGCAAATCAAATGCTAGACGCATTTAATGACCTAGCGAATGTCACGAGATCACATATACCTGCTGCAAATGTGCCTGCAAGGATAGACGTCCCAGTGAGACGCCGTGTTCCGGTTGAACACGTTGCTCCAGTTGTACCCACCGAGCAAAGAACGCTGCCGTCGGCCGTTCAGTCCGCCGCCCTTCCGAAAAAAAAGAGGAAGACCGTCCGGTTCCAAGGATGTTCTGCCTCGAAAGAGGAGAAATCCTGTCGCATCTATTTTGCCACACGAGATCATTAAGGATCACGGTGATGTATTAGAGGAGCGTGTTCCAGATGAAACAACAGTTCCTAATCATCATGATAACCTCGAAATATCTGTCGATTATACTAGTTTAGACGATATTTTGAAGCGAAACGAGACTGTCATCGATGATGTGTTCATATACGCAGTGGCCACTGACATTATGAACAATGATGACATGGAACCTCGTACCGTTGCTGAGTGTCAGCGAAGAACGGACTGGCCTCAATGGAAACAAGCAATCCAGGCTGAATTGGATTCCTTAACGAAACGAAGCGTGTTTGGACCTGTCGCTCCAACACCGCCCAATGTTAGACCAGTTGGTCATAAATGGGTTTTCGTAAGGAAGCGTGATGAGAATAATGAGATTGTTAGATACAAAGCTCGCCTTGTGGCGCAAGGTTTCTCTCAACGCCCTGGAATTGATTACGATGAGACGTATTCTCCCGTAATGGACGTTATAACGTTCCTCTACTTAATCAGTTTAGTAGTTTCCGAAAAACTGAATATGCAGCTCATGGATGTGGTCACAGCGTATCTCTACGGGGATCTGGACACAGAGATTTACATAAGAGTCCCTGATGGACTTAAGTTGCCTGAATCAAGTAGTTCCCGTCCACGGAACACGTTCTCGATTAGACTGAGACGATCACTATATGGATTGAAACAATCCGGTTGGATGTGGTATAACCGTCTAAGTGAATACTTGATCGGCGTGTGATATGTTAATAATGAACTATGCCCATGCGTGTTCATTAAGAAATCCACTTCAGGATATGCGATTATCGCAGTCTATGTAGATGATATGAATCTCATAGGAACCTCGAAAGAGTTGTTCGAAACTGCTGAAATCCTGAAGAAGGAATTCGAGATGAAAGATCTTGGGAAGACACGGTATTGCCTTGGCCTGCAGATCGAGCACCGTAAAGATGGAATTTTAGTCCATCAAGATAGCTACACACAAAAGGTGTTGAGGCGCTTTAGTCATAGTGATGCTAAGCTGTCCTCTACTCCCATGGTCGTCCGCTCTCTAGACATTAATAAGGACCCCTTCTGTCCAAAGGAGGACGATGAAGAGATATTGAGCCCTGAGTGTTCATATCTGGGTGCAATAGGCGCACTATTGTACTTGGCCCAATGTACTAGAGCGGACATCTCGTTTGCTGTGAATTGTCTAGCTCGACACAGCACTGCGCCAACACGCCGCCACTGGACTGGCATAAAAGACATTTTCCGTTACCTTAGAGGTACTACGGACATGGGCTTATTCTATCCCTTTTGCGTCGAGTGGATCTAGCTCCATTGATCCTCGAAATAACACAACCCTTGTCGGCTATGCCGATGCTGGTTTCTTATCAGACCCGCACAAGGGACGTTCTCAATCTGGTTATGTCTTTACCATTGGGAACACGGCGATATCCTGGAGGTCTCGTAAACAGACTCTAGTGGCCACTTCGACTAACCACTCTGAGCTACTCGTGCTCTATGAGGCGACTAGAGAGTGTGTCTGGCTTCGAGCAGTTATTGGCCATATTCGAAGCACCTGTGATCTAGCTTACGATCATGATGAACCAGTTGTTATTTATGAGGACAACACCGCTGTGATTGATCAAGCGAAACATGGTTATATCAAAGGTGATGCCACAAAGCATATTGCGCCAAAGTTGTTCTTCACACATGAACAACAAATGCTTCAAAAGATTGAAGTGAAGCATATTGGTTCAGAGAATAACCACGCTGACTTGTTCACCAAGTCACTGCCAAAGCATTCTTTTCAGAAGCACGTACGGGCGATTGGCCTACGTAGGCTATCTGAGCTACCTTAGAGCGACATTTTATGTCGGAGTCGAAATCCTCGCACCATGTCGTGTGCAAGTGAGGGGGAGCATCCTGTTGTATGCATGTGTAGTCTTTTTGTCCTTAGTACAAGGTTTTTCCCACTGGGTTTTCCTTGACAAGGTTTTTAGCGAGACACGTTCCATGTTATACCTCACTAAGGATTGCCTAAATCAGGGGGAGTATCCTGTCGTATACTTCTTACCACTGTGTACTCTTTTGTCCTTCGACCAAAGTTTTTTCCCACTGGGTTTACTCTGGCAAGGTTTTGATGAGACACCTGTTTTGTGGTTGATCCCCTACGACTACCACTGTTGCACTCTTTTTCCTTCGATCAGAGATTTTCCCATTGGGTTTGCTCTGGCAAGGTTTTGATGAGGCACACTGTTTTGTGGTTAGTTACTTACATAGTATTTTGGCATATATCATTCGGCTACACAATTTCTCTTAGGTACCGGTTTTGTCCCACACCGGGTTTTCCGGCCCTAAGGTCTTTATGTATTTAGCACTGCGAATGAACTCGACTCAGATCGACTGCATGAAGACAAAGAATTCAAGACGTCCAAAGGGGGAGTGTTGTAAGATAATTGGACTATTGGGCTTATACTTTATTGGCCCATGTAGGTCTTGTAACCCTACCCCTCTATCTATATAAAGAGGGCTAGGGGTCTTGTACTTTACATCCATTCATATTCATTCATTAATAAACACGATACTGTTCTCCCATCTCTCTACTTCTGTCTCCCTAAATACAAAGCTAATAGTTGTATTACAACAATTGCTAAATTATTATTAAAACTTACCATACACATTAATAGATTTTAGCTTAAGGAAAGAATATATATGGTTTTAATGATCAGATACTATACATAAATAGAATATAATCATTTAAGTAGTGAATAAGGGTGATTTTAGCTTAAGGAAAGAATATGGTTTTAATGATCAGATACTATACATAAATAGAATATAACCATTGTCCCGGACACTTGTTTACCAAACTGATAAGTAAATACTTTAGATCTGCACCAATTATTTTATCATTGTCCTTGAATATGAAGAGAAAAAACAGTTTTACAAATTTAATTAACTACTTACATTTTTCACAAAATATCAATATCTTTATTAGTGTTGTGTTATCATTATTATATTAATTCTTTCTCTTTCTTTTAATATTCTTGTAATGTTAATTTGGTGGATAATTAACGGTTAATAAAGTAGTCATGTTTCATTTTTGAGGATAGTTGGCTTCTCCTTGTTTACGGAGAAAGTACTTAGCTTCATGTAAATATGGGATGCAGGGAGAGGTAAGTGGGGACGATCGGGTGCCACGACACCTCCCATAATTTTAGAAATCCCAAGTGACGTAATTTTTTTTTAGTACAATTTTTTTTTAGGTGTAGATTTGACACCCCCATAAAAATATGTTACTTGTACATATATTTATAGCTAATGTTTGAACCCAAAACACAATAATTAAATTTGGGCCGAAAGACCCAATTATATTTTTCTTTGATATTGGACTCTTTAAGATTTAATTAAAAAAAAATAACATCAACAACACTTCTCTTCGTGCGTGTCAGCGTGTGTATCAAAATAAAAAACAAAGTTGAAAAAAGAAAAACTCCACTCCTCTGTGCTGCTGTGCACCGCATTATTGGGGTTAGATTTAATTAAAAAAACATCAACAATTCTATCCTTCTGGCTCGGCAAGGTATACTCTTCTATTTATTTTTTCTTTTAATATGCTTCTTTTTATTATATGTATTGATGTTATGTTGCACCATAGGTGTTTGATTAAAGTACTCAAAGGAAAAAAAAAAGCCTATTAACTCGTAGAGTTTTAATCTGCAGATCTGGCATCGCTAATATTTTTATCGAGTATAAAATGGGAAAGACACCTAAAATAAATTCGTTCTTTAAGAGAGCTAATGTTTCTCCGACGGAAGAGAATGTTGGTAGTAGTGTTGATCACGTGACAATCGATACGCCTAGTCCTCCAACAAAAATTCAAAGAATCGACACAGTAGAATTTGATATTAATTCGCTAGAGCGTGATCCTGGATTACGTAGAAAAATTTGGGAGTATCATGTTAATAGGCGTGACGAAGTTCGTAGGGCGTACATAACTCTACATGGTCCAAATCGTCCCGATTTAGGAAAAAAATATCCGTATACTCTTGCATCCGCCAAGGCTCGTCCTCGAAGATTTCAAGCTCCGTGGTTTGCTTTATTTTCGTGGTTGGAATATTCAGTGGCCAAGAACAAGGCTTTCTGTTTTCCTTGTTTCCTTTTTGCGCCTCCGGATGGGTCTAGTTTTGCAGGACATAGTGCATTTGTTGTTGAAGGTTTTGATGGTTGGAGGAAGGTCAATAGCGGGAAAACTTGTTCTTTTCATTTGCATGAAGGTGTTAATTCCGATTCTTGTCATCGAACCGCTGAACATAAATGGAAGGAAATACAAAACCCAACTCAAAATATTGAAAGGGTGATTGTAAAATTTTATGCCGAACAAGTTTTTAACAATCGCATTCGCTTAAAAATTTCTATTGACTTGGTTCGAAGATTGGCCTTTCAAGCTATGCCTTTCAGAGGGCATGATGAGAAATCAACATCAAACAACCGTGGTAATTTCCTTGAGTTTTATGATTTATTAGCATCATATAATGAAGAAGCCACCAAAGCATTGATAAATGTTCCAAAGAATGCCACTTACCAGTCGTCTGATATTCAAAAAGAAATTTTACATATCTTTTCTATAAAAGTGAAAGAGGCGATTCGAGAAGAAATTGGACATGCTAAATTCTGCATTATAGTGGACGAAGCTCGAGATGCGTCAAAAAAGGAGCAGATGGCAGTAGTTATAAGATTTGTTGATAAAAATGGTGTTTTACGGGAGCGTTTTTTTGGTATTGTTCATGTTCCCAACACTATGGCAGTGACACTAAAAGATGGCATATGCTCAGTTCTCAATCACCACAATCTCGATATTCGGAATATTTGGGGACAAGGATTTGACGGTGCAAGTAACATGCGGGGTGAGTTTCATGGACTACAAGCTTTGATATTAAGTGATTGCCCATATGCTTATTATGTTCACTGCTTCGCACATCAATTACAATTAGCATTAGTGGCATCAGCAAAAGAAGTGCTTCCAGTCGACCGATTTTTTGCTAAATTGCTTCGGATCGTGAATATTGTTAGTGCATCATGCAAGAGAAATGATGAGTTGAAAGCTGCCCATGCCGATGATATTGCTTTCTTAATTTCCATTGAAGAGCTTGAGACTGGAAGAGGATTAAATCAAATTGGTAATCTGCAACGACCTGGTGATACTCGCTGGAGTTCTCACCTAAAGTCTGTTTCTAGCTTGATAAAAATGTATAGTGCTGCTTGCATGGTTTTACTTAATATTTATGAAGATGGACCTACTTCTCTAAAGGGAGAAGCTCGTTCAGCACATAAGGCATTAACTTCCTTTGAATTTGTCTTTATACTTCATCTTATGAAGTCAATGTTAGGAATCACGAATTCTCTTTGTCTAGCTTTGCAATCTAAAACTCAAGACATTCTTAAGGCTACTTCAATGGTTTTATCTACTAAAAGCCTTCTTCAAAATCTTAGAGATGATGAATTCGATGATTTGGTTGCTACCGTCAAACTCTTTTGTGAATCACGCAACATTGATATCCCAAACTTGAATGCAAAATATTCTTCGAGGTATGATCCCACTCGTGATAACTTTTCAGTACTTGACCGCTATAGAGTTGATATTTTCTATCGTGCTATAGATTCTCAAATTCAAGAACTAAATCGTCGCTTTGATGAGCAAGTAATGGAATTGTTAGTTCTTAGTTCTACTTTGAATCCTAATTGTCACTCTTCAATATTCAAAATTGATGATATTTGTCTACTTGTTGACAAATTTTATCCGGAGGACTTTACGGAGTTTGAGAAAAGTAACTTGAAATTGGAACTTCGACATTACGAGAATTGTGTTATTTCTCTTCCTGAATACAAGAATTTATCATCGATTTCCGAGCTTTGTCAATGGTTGGTAGAAACAAAATGGTCTACAACATATCAGCTTGTTTATAGAATTGTGGTTCTCGTGCTTACTCTTCCCGTTTCTACCGCCACCGCAGAAAGATCATTTTCAGCTATAAATATCATCAAAACTAGTATTCGTAATAAAATGGAAGCCGATTATCTTGAAAATTGTCTGATGATGCATATTGAGAAAGATATTGCTTCAAAATTTAGCACGGAAACTATCATTGATGCATATTGAGAAAGATATTGCTTCAAAATTTAGCACGGAAACTATCATTGATGCATATTGAGAAAGATATTGCTTCAAAATTTAGCACGGAAACTATCATTGATGCATTTGCGAATGCGAGCAGCCGTCGGGTTCATTTCTTTTGATTTTATCAGGTATCATGTTAGTTATTTGCAATAATTTTTGTGTTTATGCTTTGGTATTTGTTCAACAACACTTAAATGGGGTATATAGATTATGGGTGAGTATGAAAAATTATTATTTTAAGTTGCTTTTTTTTTGGTATATTTTGGCACCCCCATTTACACATTCTGGCTTCGCCCCAGATGGGGTGAGTATAAAGAGACTCATGAAAGAACCATTTTAATGACAAAACCTTATTTATAAGGAAAATGGATAACTTTGATGATGTAGATACAGCTGCTAGGTGATGAAGAACACTAATTTAAAGTATATGTATGAATTTAAATGAATTTCTCTCAACTAAAATGACACCATAACTTCTTCAAAATTTAAAACTACAATTCTCTTCCGTATAAAAACACCAAGACATCATCAAATATATGGATCAAACTATGATCAGTGTTGTTAGTCTGATAAAGTCTACGATAAAATGATAGAAACATGACCAGTCGTCGCAGTCGATACATATAGTAAAATGATAGTAGTTGTATTTTAAGAAACCGATAAACGTTAGCTGGAATATTCCAGAAGCAGATGCAATTGAGAATATATTAGTATAATTTCAACTTGAGCCGGCCGGTTATGTTTACAAACACTCTTTTTATATTTATCCCAACAGATCTAACACGTCAAGTCTCAACAAAATATAATTAAGCTGGAGCAGAAACAGATAAGTTAGCAAGCATATAGTTTAATAATGACACATACACTAATACTAGTTGTAAATAAAATTTTATTGAAAATTTGAAATATAGTCTATTGTTTTGGAAGGTACGATTTATAGTCTTTGTCCATATCTATAAGTTAGGATACAAAGTTTAACTTGTCCAGTTGTCCACCGAGCCTTTTTGGCACACCAATGTTGAAAAAAACTTTGAGCAAACGTTTACGGGATGTTTGGAACATTCAGAAAATGAATGGAAAAATGAAAATGATTTTCTAATAAAATAATTTTTTATGTTTGATTAAATGCCTTTTTGGCACACCAATTTTGAAAAAACCTTTGAGCAAACCTTTGAGCAAACGTTTACGGGATGTTTGGAACATTAAAAAAATGAATGGAAAAATGAAAATGATTTTCTAATAAAATAATTTTTTGTGTTCGATTAAATAAGAAAATCATTAAAAAAGAAAATACGGGAAAATTTTGTATGTAAAATAAGGAAAAGCTTTTTCCGTACAAAAGTGGGCGGAAAAATAAAATAAATGAGAAAAGTGAGGTTATCTATCTCCCTTTTTTTTCATTTTTTTTTCCAATCTTTTAAACATAGGAGTAAAAAATGATTTCATTTTAATTTTCATTTATTTTCCTGTCACATTTCCGAGTTTCAAACACAATATTAAGGATGGCGGTTGATAAATAATTAAAGATTAGAAAAAATTGTTTTATTTGAATAAATTTTTAGCATCAGCTTTCGTTGTTACTAACAAGTAAGTTACTAAACAAGGCTAAGGCCTTGATTGTTTGCATCTTTTGTAATTCGGGATAGGACTAGTAATCTTTTATAGCTCGGGATATGACTAGTAAAGAATGTGGCCCCACAAAAAATGCTTTGCATTTTGTTATTTGACGTGCATGGTACTAAAAATGAATGCGGGACTCAAAAAAAGCTAACTTGGCTCTTCTACTATACCATGGGGGATAGCTATTAATATAGTCCCACTCAACCATGGCTTTGTAATCTGAGGTTTTTTTTGTAATGTAAGGTCAATCCCATTCTATATTAGTTCTTGGACAGTTGTAAACAAACGAGGCCTAAGGGTAGTACTAAAACTATTGTGTGTTATACTCGCATGTGAGTGATAACACTGATTATAAGATAGATTTTATTTTAATTTATCGCGCCGTTAATTAGTATATAATTAAAGTACTCATAGTCCTAGGTTATGCAAGAATTACAGTAAAAACTCTATAAATTAACGATATCGGTATCGTAGAAATTTATTAATTTAGAGAGTTATTAATTAATTGATAAATTAATAATTATTATTTTAAAGAGGTTTTATTGATTGAATGATTAATGTTCACCGAACGACAATAACAAATTATTTTCGACACTACAAAATTCGTTCGGTCAATAAACTTTCAATTAACAGATGAAACCATTATTGAGAAACATATTTATGAACTTGAAAAAATAATTAATCGTCTCGGTTATCTCAATAAAACGGATATCAATGGTTTGTTGTATTAGCCAGATATAATTAACGTACTCATAGTCCTAGGTTATGCAAGAATTACAGTAAAAACTCTATAAATTAACGATGTCGGTATCGTAGAAATTTATTAATTTAGAGAGTTATTAATTAATTGATAAATTAATAATTATTATTTTAAAGAGGTTTTATTGATTGAATGATTAATGTTCACCGAACGACAATAACAAATTATTTTCGACACTGCAAAATTCGTTCGGTCAATAAAGTTTCAATTAACAGATGAAACCATTATTGAGAAACATATTTATGAACTTGAAAAAATAATTAATCGTCTCGGTTATCTCAATAAAACGGATATCAATGGTTTGTTGTATTAGCCAGATGAAAATGATATATGTTTAGAGGCCAAAAACTTAAAAGAAATTATGAATATTGTCTTTGGTAACAATAAAGAGGATAAAGTTGAAGATGTTAATTGAAGATAATACCATACATTTGGAACTAGTCACACGAAAGTAAACATTTATCGTGTCTATAACTCTTTTTTTGTGCAGTTCGAAAAGACTATATCAAAAAATTTGGATGCAATTAGAAAAATTAGGGATGAGATTCAAGTAGATTTAAATTTTAAGAAAAAACAAACGAGTATACAATTATAATTCACTAAGTCGTCATAATAATATTTGTCATTTTGAAGAATTATTAATTTATGATTTTGTCGAGACCAATATTTATATAACGATTTTTAGAAAATTTATTATCTTATTAATTTATCGAAATTGCTGATTTTTTACACTAACAGTCGGGATCGGAAAAAATTATTATTTTAAAGAGTTTGTTACGATTATTAATTTAGAGAGGTTCCATTGTACATCTAATTAGTTATGATCATAATTAATGAGGAGTTTGTTTTGGCGTTGTTACTTGTTAATGAGTAACAAGTCGGGGCACTGGTAACTTCACTCACATAATTTCTAGAAATATGCAATGAACTGGATAAAAAAATAAACTGCAACATGGTCTCTTTGATCAAATCTCATTGAATTAAAAATGGCCTTCTTTCCCTCTCTAATACAAAGATGACACAAAGGTCGGGGCATCTATTCCGGTTAAGTACTCGGGGTACATGGGCGGAACCAGGGGTGGTAAGACTGTGCCACCGCTACTTTAAAAATTTTAAAAATATTTTTTTTACATAGAAAAATTTAAATATTTAAGCTTTTATACATTAATAGTCCCAAAAAAGAACAAATAGTGACTTAGTTCAAATGGAAAGCATAATGTTTTTGTGTTACAAGGTCACTAGTTCGAATCTTATGGCTATTTTTTACTCTTTATTTAATTAACATTAGATTACTTTTTAACTTTTCTATTAATTAAATGCATATTTAAGGTACTATTACAAGTTTTTATAAATAAATGTTTTTGTATAGTTTTATAGTCATATTACAACAAAGTTTATACTAATAAATTCGTATTTTTAGTCAATTTTTCTGTATCGTTTGAAATTTTTTAATCAATGGACAATTTATCTAAGTTTTAAGGTTCAGTTTTTTTTTTTATAATCGTATATTGTTATTGTACTAAAAAAAAAATTAACGTTTTAAATTTTTAGATCAATGGACAAGTCAGTTAAGTTTTAAACTTCAGTTTTTTTTTTGTTTTTTATACGGTTTATTATTATTGTACTAATAAAAAAAAATTAACGACCCCCAGAAAAATTGAATCATGGTTTCACCAATGTCGGGGTACAAATCATTTTTATTAATTTTGTACCTAGCTAAGAGATGCGAGCATCTTTAAGATGAGTTGTCCTATTCGATCTTCCTTTAAACTTGACTAATTGCTCAATAACATGAGTTATTCCCGTAACTTGTGAGTTGTTACCTCCCTTATCCTTAATTATGCTTTGATATTGATGGTATGCTAAAGTTGCTTTCTTAACTATGAATCTTTTTAGGGAATTTGTAGGCTAAGAATTGGGACTTCTAAACTATGAATCTTTTTAAGGAATTTGTAGGCTAAGAATTGGGACTTCTTAACTTTGAATCTTTATACCTAACAATTGGTACTTCTTGATAAGAAAATGGTTGTAGGCTATCCAGGGGCGTTTTAATAACCTAAAAGGCTAAAACTACAACGTGTTACTCAATTCAAAAGTAAACTTGGTGGCTCATTAGTAAAATTGATCTAGGTAGTCTTGTAGACAAGCAATAGCCAATAGGTGTGCCGACCCCTTTCTCCCGCCATACATACCGATGGCGACATAAAGTACAATCTCTTAGAAGATTTACAGTTAAGAAAGACCCAACGAATTTACCTATCAGGCTATCACCTATACAAAAGCGAAAATTATCTTCGCCCAACAGCAGGGCGTCTCAAGAGTTTTTTAGACTCGAGACTAATACGGACATCGATGCCTTTCATAAATTCTTAACTTCTTGATTTCTTCATTACAAAAAAAAAAAAAAAACTTCAATCAACATGTTCTAAAAGATTATCAAACAACATAACTTACTAAAAAATCTTAGAAAAGCTAAATTGGTCAACAAAATAAAAAAGGAACAACAACTTGAATATGCTAAAATTTACAACTAAAGTTGGCTTAACAAAATCATAATTACACGAAAAGAGTTGTAAGAAGGAGAAAATTATAAGGCATGGATCTTCCAACTTTTCAATGAGCCAAAACAACACTTAGTTTTGAAAACTAAACTATCGGCACACAACACTACCAAATTGTGTAATCTCTCTTGCAACATAACCGATCAGAGCTATTTTATATTAACATGAATTACTTTATTGTATTTATTTATGCATTGTTAGTCTGTTACTGACTTAGTGTAACGGATAAACCCAATTATATATCATTGATGTTTTGTAAGCTATTCATCCAGTAAATATAAGAAGAAAGATATCCATATTTTATGGGGAAAAAAGTATTAGTTATATATAATAAATTCAAAATGATACTTTAATAAAAACGAGATCTTAAAACTATTTTCACAACAAGCATTATTTTTTTTTAAGTAAAATGAAATGACAAAACGAAACTAATCTCGTCAACCAAAATAATTTTTTAATTAGTACCAAATTTACTACTTTGGATGGGGACAAACAAAGTAATGGGAGTGATGCGTCAGTGCTTACATTATACATTATACAAGTATAATGATATCTATGTTTAACGAAAAAAATAGTCGACCCCAAACTTTATTCTTGCCTAATATAGCCTGTAGCCGGCACTGCCCAAGAGGATCTGTCATCATGTTTCTCTCGACGGTGACTCGAACCTCCTTTTTTTCGCGCAAAAAGAAACTTTCATTGATCAAATAAAAAGTATAAATTTGTGTTTCGTGGTTCTTTACAAGGAAGTAGAACCTAAGTGATCATAAAATCAAATCGGTAATACACCCCAAAAACTTCTTAACTAAACAGACCTCAAACTAAACATCTTGAGAGGGGAATCATAAGCAGAGAAAATTAGAGAAAGCCACATGGTGTTCCTGGAAACAAATTCATCCTAGTATGACATTTTGAATTCCTTCTCTGAGTAAAGCTAAAAAAACATCAAAAATACCCTTGAATAGCAATAACTTTACTGTGATCACGCACCAGCATTCAAAACCAGACCGTTAGATCCTAGTTTTTAGGTCATAAGAACCTCATTTTGTTGTCATTGTATTAGTAAAATAGACCTTAAAAATTTTATACTTAAAGTGTGTATTGAGCTAATGAGAGTTTGTTATTGAGTTGTTGATCAATGCAGGTTCCAGGAGTTTCAATTGTAACTGAGAAGTGTTGGAAAAAACCGTAACGATTTTAAGTTGTGAATGCAATTTAATATTGTAACTTATTTCCCCTCATTTATGGTATTGAAAGCATGTAACTTATAACTTGTTTTTGATATAAAAAACATATAGGCATTATCATTTTGAAGACAACAAAAATGAAATAAAGGAATACATGGCATATTCACATCATACACATTCACATATGCATACATATAGAGAGAGAGAGTACCGCACCACCAACGGTCCGACCGTGAATCGGTGCCGTTTCCGCCGAGTCACATGTGATAGACGTTGTACATTGGGAACGAAGTGCCACATTTAGCCAGAAGCAGAGGTGGCGGGACAAATATCGTTTAAGGGAAACTGCTTGCAGTTAACTCGTCTCGAACTTTAGTACATTTCGGTATCATTTACATACTCTTAATTTTGAAGATTGTAATCGATATTTATATATTTGAGGAAACCATTTTCTGTTTATTTGTCCATTTCTTTTCCGTAGAAATTATTGTGTTTATTTACAACGTACCCAACAATCGTAAACGATATTTTTTTATGTTTCGTACGTTAATACAATAATTTTGGAGTTTGGATAAAAAGAAAATTATTTCCGTTTCGAAAACAATTCTTTGGAAAATTATTTTTTAACAAACCTTGGTTTTAAGAAATTGATTTTTCCATTTGAATTGTTAAACGCGTTTTTCCTTTGGTTTACCTTATTTGGGATTTTTATGAAAATCCCTTCTTTAGGTTGAAACCGTCTCCATGAATTTTGAGTAATATGTGCATTGTTTTCATAAGATATATGCATGCCAGTTGATTCTATGTGTAGAATTAAATTTATAACATTTGTTATGGTTGGTGTTGTTGTATGTATTTGCATTAAATACAATACATGTAAAATTGGGTCATGCCTTGAATTCCAATTATAATGGGTTTATTATTTGTAGTGCGTATGCATTTTGTGTATATTTGTATACAAGCATTTTTAGATATATTTTATATTAAATATTGATTTTATGCATGATCATGTTAATATGTTTTACATTCTGTAAAATTGCATAGTATATAACTGTGTAGTCTTATCTTGGTGATCATAGTGTACATACTTGCATATGGTCAAGGCATGATCTTGTCCATGGATTTACTAGTTTTGATGACTTGTATTTTAAGGTTCAAACAATCAGTTATTCACGTTGCATATGTGCTTATGTTAATTTTGTGGAATGTGCTTCTGATTATGAGTTAATAGACATTTTTGTTTGTGGCGTTACAAGACTGTAACGAGAGTTATACCGTGTTTGTTCTTATTTTATATATTTTGAGAATATATTGTTGATGCACGTCAAAAGATTGGTATAAATCTTAACATGTTATAAACTTGTTGTTGGGGGTTCTTGTTTTAATAGGGTGATTAAAAGGTTGAACTCCATGTATTTAGTCCTTGTTATTATCTGGTTACAGATTAAATTAGGATTTAAATTCCTTTCATGTTTACCTATATGTGTTATTTGTGTTTAAATGAACATGCTCATTTTGACATATTGCTTGATCGATACTATCGACCATATGTTTCAGTTAATATGTTTACTGACATATATTCAATAGTATTAGAGGACCATGATTGTAGTTGTTGGCCCCGGTGCGGTTAAACCTTAGAGGGAGGGGGGGGGGGAATAAGCTTTTTAGCGCTTTTTGCCGGAATTAAAACTTAATGGCAACTACTAACCCAACTTTCGCAATTCTAAGCTTAAGCGTTAATAATCGTTAAACAATCCAAACGCAAGCAAGTAAATAAGCAATAATATAAGTTGCGGAAAGTAAAAGTTTAGGGAAAGAAATTGACACCGTGATTTATAGAGGTTCGGCAAAAGGCCTACGTCCTCTCCTCGGTACTACCGAGTATTTCACTAAAAATATTCTTTCCGATTTTACAAATCCTATCGAGCTCAATCAATCGATTGGCTCACCCTCTACCTGAGCTTCCTACTCTTGATACAAGTGCTAGCGAACACGTCTACGAGTCAACGACTCCCCCTCACTCTATGAGTAACCAAGTGTTTAACCTAGACCTTTTAACCAACACTTTGGCTTAAAAGCTTCTACCCAAACACTCACTCACAAATGAGCTTATAAAATGCTCTTTACAAAATTGTTGAAATTAAAACAACTCTCACAATTTGATTGCTTCTAAATAAGCTAATTTGTGATTTTGATGTTGTTCGATCTTTGTTTGAGCTTGTATTGCTTTTTCTTCAATTTCCCTCTTTTTCGAATTATTTCACCAAAATGGTGATTTTTAGGGTTTTGAATTAGAGAGGTTGAAGGATCATGAATGTGTGTGAATGGATCTATTTGGAGAGTGATTTGGGTTGGATTATATGGCCAGCAAAGTCTATTTTTCTGTATATAACCGTTGGAAGTGGTTGAGTGTTTTATCCATTGGTTTTAAGCAACTTTCCAGAATAAGCTGAAAAGCTGTTTTCGAATTCTGTAGAAAACGATCGGTCGTTTTCTACAGTCGATCGGTCGTTTTTCAGAAAACGATCGATCGTTTCTGAGTTTCGACCGGTCGTTATTCAGACGAACTCTCTGGAAGAATTTGGACCAAAAACGATCGGTCATTTTTGTCCAGTCGATCGGTCATTTCTTCAGTATTCACGCTTTTCTTCGAATGCTTGTAGCTTTTTCGTTTTAGCTCCGATTCTGGTTCCGCTTGAACTTGTGGCTTCGTTTTTCTGTGCTCTATCTTTCTGGCATTCTGAAATTTACATTTTCTACTTTTGGAAAAGACAAGCATTATATCATCGAAATAGAGAAATCGTAAAATCATTAAAAACATAATCAAATTTATAATCAAAATCAATTATTGAACTCTAAGTTCAACAGTAGTATATTTGGAGTTTGCATATTTATGTGGTGTAGCTGGACAATTGACATTGAATTAATCATGAGTGATTGTTTGTTTGTTTGTCAGTTACGTCAAACGTTTATGAGTGTCTCTGATTATGTTTTATGAAACCGTTTTGTACTGATACTATAATAAATTATGTGAATTATTTAGTAGTAAAAATTGAAACGGATAATTAAATGCTTTATGAGTTACATTCTGAATATTGATATAACACATTAATATAATATTATGTCATATCTGTTCAATGGTTACTATAATAAGTCATGAGGACTATTTAGTACTAATGAATTTATTGATATTTTATTTTGTGAACAATCTAGTTAGAGACTAGATTATTTTGTTAGTGGATTTATACATGTTTATTTTTCCCATGTTAATAAAATGACTAACAATTTCCCGCGTAAACATCAGGCGAGGCTCCCAAAGACAACTGACAGATTCGTAATGCCTACTGGATTAACGGATCCTTGACAAGTTTTATAAAGCTATGGAGCTTCAGCAAGCTCTGACGAGCTCCAATGAATTTCGATAATGTTTTTTGAGAGCTACCGAAGGCTGCCGACAAAATTTTAAATCCTACCCGAAGAAAAATTCTGCGGTTTTGAAAAAAAATACTTTTTGACTCTTTCCAGAAGGAAATAAAAAAAAATGTTAAATTTAAAAACTTGGCTTTCAAAGTTAGAATCTGAATTTTAAACATTACAACTTCAAAAAAATAATCTTTTGACTTTTAAAAGAAAAAATGCAGTACAAAATAAATAAATAAAACAAAGTAGATTTCGTAATTAAAAAAAAGTTTTTTTTTTGTATTTTACAGGATTTTCTAACCTTATTAAATACTTTTTGTGAAAAATTAGAAAAAATAATTCAAAATTTGAGTTTGAAATTTGTAACATAGTTCCTAACTTTTATAACAAAGTTTTTGTAAATTTATAAATTTATTAAACTTTCTTTATATTTTTTAATAAAAAACAAAAAATATCAAAAAATAAATTAAAACATGACTTACCATTTTTGAAACTCCGTTTCTAACCTTTAAAATCAAGTTTTAAAATTTAAAAAAAATGTCGATTTTATTTTCAAAAAGTCAACTTCAAGATCACACTTTATTAGTTACGAACTGTAACCAGTAGGTGCGGAATTGCACTGGATTGAGAACATAAATACCGGAAAGAGACTTGCCCTAGTATATTAGTACTTATGGCAAACAAATAGTTTACATGCATCAAGCAGGTGGACTTTTATTACATTTTTCCTCATATTTAAGATAATTAGCATTACTTTTATATTTTTAGAGTAACAGTTTAATTAGTTTATACATTTTTCAGCTTCTCTATCAAATTTATTATCATAACTAAATATTACTATATTTTAATATATTTTTATCAATTTTTTTCAACCCAAATTAATTTACTAGAATAAACACATTAAATAACTTACAAGTTTTCTCATATTTAAAGTAAAAAGTACACTTTTACAACTTATAAGAAAAAGTTTTGCTTTATACAAATTATCAGTTTTTTTATAAATTTCTCTATCACAACTACACAACTCATCTTTTTGTTATTTTATTAATTTATATGTGAAAAGTACAAATAAAGGAGAGAGAATAAGAGAAAAATAAGAGAGAAAAATTATTATTTTAATTATAAGAGAACATATTGATCCTTTATATTTGAGTCCATGTATATTTAAGGTAATGGATAAGGAAACTGATGCGTATACAATTTTAGAACAATCTGCTCATATTCAAAGTAAATTGGTGATATAAGTGAACTGATGCGACTGTTCTAACTTTTAAGAAACTTTTTTATGTTGAAGGGGCACCTATGGATAATTCACCAGATAATCTATCCAAAGAACATGAATCTACATTTCAGAGTTTAGAGAATATAAGTTCGTTATACAAATCAGAGATTTCATGAAAAACATAGTTTAAAAACCACTTCATCAGAGCAGAGTAGAGAAAGGATCACAATATTAACAGTTGACTAATTAAAAAGATATACTAACTTATTTTGTATAAGATGTCATTGTTATTATGTCAATTCTTAGCTCGTAGATGGTTTAGTCGGCCATACAGATTTTAATGCAATTTGACTTTGGATAACCTATTAATTAGTTCTACTTGTTAGTATAGTGTGCTATCAAGTTGTCCCCTTTGTTTTCTTTATATATTTTTTAACTTCCAAAAGAAAAAACAAGATAAAAGTATTGGGTTATCCCAATTTTGTAATGCATGAAAGATTTGGTAGCATTTAGATTGATCTTTTATTTAACCTTATAGCATGTATTATTATAGTAAAACCAAATAAATGAAGCACAATAATCAACTGATATGTTCTCAAAGGTACATTTTTTATATTGTGTATCAGATCAAATGTATCCATGTTATTAGTTTTAAATTTGACAATTCATAAACATGACACTATTGAGTTATAATTATGTGAACATTGTATACTAATAACTTGGAGCAAATCTTCCATACTAACACCAACAAGTCACAACTTGCTCTAGGTAAAATTAAAATGATAGTACACTTCCGTTTTCCAATATTCTGTTTTCCAAATCCAAATATGTTTGATCTCGTAACAATCATTTTACGACTCACCGAAAACAAAAGTATGAAGTCAACAATGAATTTATACCAAGCAAAGTCAAAGGATAACTAGCTAGTTTTGTTTATTATTTCTATTCTTATACTTATTACCTGGAAATGGCGATTTTCGTAGGTAGACATTCTAACGTCCGTCGTATAAAAGTAGCCAAGCATAGAGTTAAACAGATTTAGGCCAAATTCTTTGGCAGTTTTCAAAGTCTATGGATTAACAATTCTAACTAACTTAGGCATGGATTATGAAATATTATTGTTGGGCATATTAAATGGCACCACCGTGGCATGAAGGGTGAACTATCACAATTGTTTAGAACGATTTATCCGAGAGTATTACGTGAGCCTACTCTATAGATCGTACTAGTAGACAGATTGGACATTGCATCAGTGGTAAATGAAAAGATATCGTCCTGTTATGCAATGAAATACAAGTACGAAGGAAACCTTAACCACTGTCCATTTATTAATTGTACATTTTTGCACTCTCTTATTTAAAAAGTTTGATTTAGTACACTCAATCAGTGACGGAACCAGGAACTGTAAATAGGAGGGGCCGATATTCTATAGTTGTTTAGAGAGGGAAAAAGCTCTATTTTGCAGTCACTAAAGTTTAACACTGATTTATTTTTCTATGTCAGTTGGGGAAAGATTAGTTAGTAGAGAATGTAGTAATATGATTGACATTGTTGTTGGTGAGCAAAATGTAACTAATTATATTATGTGTTTAGAGTCTGGAAAAAGGCTCTTTCTTGTTACTTTAATAATAATGTTTCTGGAAGTGTTTTTTTGGTATATCTGTTATTATATTCCATATTTAACTTGCATATGTAGCAGGTTTGGGAAATCCATATCTAATATATGTTGTTTTAATAAAAAGGCCGAATAGGCTCTTTGATTCTGGTGGTTCTCTTTATAAGCTATATCTTCCCATAAATGTTTTCCTTTTTTCCAATTCTGATTTTTATTTGTAAAATCATATTTATCTGATGTTTACGCCTGAATAAATCTTTCAGAATTTGATAATCTTTTTCGGGACTGAACTAGAATACTCTTGCAAAATCAGTTTCTTGAAATCATGCGTGGTTATAGAAATTTGGTGTTTGTGAATGAGGATTTTTAGTTTCATTTTATGAAATTAGATTGTGCGTGTTTGTTATTTGAGATAACAAACAGTTTTCTGCGGAAAATGTCCGGAACACAGTGGGTGCTGGAACTGACCAGAACATTGTGGGTGTCGGTGTAACTCCTATTAATTTTGCATGAGTGCATATTAATGACGGGGGTTACAAATTCGAAATCACCATTATTAAAGCCACTAATGTGGTGATATAATGGGTGATATCCTTATTAATTGTGATTTATTGCAATTTAATTTGGAGGGTTACAAAACTTGTAACGGTAATCATTAATGAGATTAATGACGAGTGTTTATAACTTCTTATTAATTATGATTAATCGTAATTTAATTTGGAGAGTTATAAAGTATTGTAATGACAGTCGTTGTTGGCATTTATGAAAAGCTTTATTAGCTACCTACGAATTGCATTAACGAGTCGGTTACATATTTGGATGAAAGGTTATTTAATAACAAACTTTGATCATCCAAGAGCAAATAATTTGATAATTGGACAAATTATAAATGGTCGTTGAGTTTTATTTTAAGAATAAACAAATATCGGCTATTTTATTATTTGTTGAAATAACATCTTATTGATTTGCTGAAAAAATAACATTTAATAATTTGTTGAAATAACATTTTATTAGTTTGTTGAAAGAACATTTAATAATTTGTTGATATAACATCTTATTAACTTGTTGAATAACATATTATTAATTTGTTAGTAAAAATATTGTGAATATGTTGAGTTTGTTATTATTGAGAATAGTAATTTAGTAATATTATATTACTATTATTGGAGGAGAACCCCCAATGGTCCCACAAATGTGGGGTAACCCATCGATCATGTAGATCGAGAATATAGCCGTGCCCTATAACGTCTGCGGGAGAGTGGAAGAATATCTAACAGTTTATTGGTACGGACTTAAAACGTCTAAAATAAATGATACTGTTCATTTACCATCTTGAAACCGATTAAGTTTCTCTATAACAGTATGTATGTTCTGAGTGAGGACAAATGGAATGCACAAACTGTGGGGATGTTAATGTGTGAAAACGTTTTAAACGTTTGAAAGTCCACTAACAAGTGCAAGTATACAAATCTGAATCATGACTAGTGGTTTTTGAAACCTAAAGGGCAGTATCCTTTCGGTAGTCAAAACACTAGGATCAAATTGTGATAAGTTTGTTTGTTTGTGGCAACACATGAGTGACCATTTGTTCAAAATGAGCATTGTAGTCGATACTCTTGTGGTCAATAATGACATGCTGAGTTATTCAACGAAGTCACTGATTTGACATGATATAGTAGGTCATGAAAATATAAAATCATAAATGTTTTATTTTTCTAAATCTATTATTTAAATTGAAACACAAATATGAGTTGGTGTTTGAAGCAATGTATTGCTAAGTCTTCAGTTCGAGATTTCGAACGGAGTACATAACCTAATGGTTTGATGTATTTGAGATGCGTGCAAAAACAAGAAGAGTTTTAAAGGTATTTCCTCAATTTATTGATGGTTGTACTAAATATTGATATGTCTACTTGATGAAAAGTAAAGGCAAATCAGTCGAGATATTCATTCAAGTAAGAATGAATACGTGAATTCTATTGTTGAGAATTAATACTTGTCAGAAAACATGTTTAATCATGGGTGTTCTGTTGTGTTAATCTACCAACTTTAATTCAATGATTAAGTGTTAATCATTAAAAGATAGACTATTCTTGGATGTGTTAGATATTGTCTAACTAGTTACGAAACGGTATATACACATGGATATGAATACATGGTCAGTGTAAATAAAACGCTGAATATGAGACGCCATTCACACAATTGTGTTGCTGGAATGACACCAATCGTTAAAGAACGACTTATTATGCTCTCGAGAAAAAATGTAGTTCTTAAACGATGAATATCATGTTGATAAGTTCAGGGTAAAACTCTGAATTTGTGTGGGAAGTGAACTTTTCGCAAGCTATGTGTTGAACAAACTACCGCTTAGGAAGTTGGACCAAACAGTCAGAATTATAGAAGGCATGGTGCCTGACTATAAGTTCGTGAAAGTTTGGTGCTACCTAAGAAAGGTCGCAATCTTACTCCTTGAAGGACTTGGATAGGATCGAAAATGGTAGTTGTGTGTTCATCGAATAAGCACAAAATATAGTGCTGATCGGTTTCTAGTGCACAAGTCAGATGACTTTAAGGTGCATATAGAGTTCTATGTCCGACAAGCATATTTTCTAAAAGAGAAGCTTTCCCGCAAAAATCTAACGCCTGGCGAGTGTGATTAATACGTTGAGGGTTCAAAGCATTACGCTACCCAAGACAAGTGAACACTCAAATGGTGCTGTAAAAGTGGGGGCAAGTGAAACTTGTAAGGAAGATGAAGTGGCTCGGCATAGTAAAGGGTGAGAAAATAAACTTTATTCGACCCTTGACCTTCATAAGCAAAGGTAAATCGATGACATTTAAATAATCAATATTATCCATATAATGTCTATATGGGAAGAGGCCGTCAACAATGAGGTTGGTAGGCGCATGAGACATATAGTCAATTACTATAAGTAAATTGACAATGTTGATAATTTCAATAGTTATACTCCAGTCTCATGGAGGTTTTGGTATAGACATGTATAGTTGGAGAAACTGTAGAGTTAGAATTCATAACGTTGAATCAAGCTACAGAAAAGGCAAATTGACTGAGAAGTCTTGGGAGGTATTTTAAGTGGCCAAAATCTGTTTCCGCAATAAACGTGCACTGCTGCAGTCAGTCAGTTATTAAACGGGATCAGAATAATTTGTATAATGGAAAGTCCCGACAAAGTCATGACATATTCGTCGGAGACACAAATCCGTAAGAGGAATTGCTAGCAAAAATTGTGGTATTCATAGACTTTGCAAGGTCTAAGGATAATAATGCGGATCCATATACAAAATGTTTGACTCATGGAGGAGTCGGAGCATCATCGAGGGAAATGAGATTGAAGCCCAATAAATTGGAAACTTTCACATAAGATACCTAACCTGTACTGAAAACTCTAGTCTCAGGTTTAATGGGAAAACTGAACTGTGCGGGTTACCGAACAAAGCACTCGAGAACATAAGTTCTCAGCCCATTTCTATGATGAAAGAGTGATAGACCTGTACCATTTTAAGGGTGAGCATGAGGCTCTTAATGAATCAAGTATCTCGAAGGTCGAGTGGGTGAGTCAGGACATCTTTGACTTGAAATCACCTATAACGAGTGTGTATGGCCGATACTATGTGATGATCTAGGGCTAAATCACTAGAGCACTCGATTGAATTTGCCAAGGCAGTCCAGGGCCAAATATGGACAACAACTAAATGGCCTAGTAAGTTGTGTAGAGAAGGCATTGTGCGGGTATTATTTTTTTATACACAAAACGCTAAAGGTTCAAAGCATTACGCTACCTAAGGCAAGTATATCCGAAAGGTATTTCGTTATGGCATGTTCAAGGCGCGCGCTACCTGTCCTTATGCAGTGAATTCTCGTGGTTCTCTCGATTGCATTTAGGATGCATGTTGCATGTCATTTGATTGCATTCATGTGAGGGATTGTTGGAAAAAACCGTAACGGTTTTGAGTTGTGAATGCAATTTAATATTGTAACTTATTTCCCCTCATTTATGGTATTGAAGGCATGTAACTTATAACTTGTTTTTGATATAAAAAACATATAGGCATTATCATTTTGAAGACAACAAAAATGAAATAAAGGAATACATGGCATATTCACATCACACACATTCACATATGCATACATATAGAGAGAGAGTACCGCACCACCAACGGTCCGACCGTGGCTCGGTGCCGTTTCCGCCGAGTCACATGTGATAGACGTTGTACGTTGGGAACGAAATGCCCCATTTAGCCAGAAGCAGATGTGGCGGGGCAAATATCGTTTAAGGGAAACTGCTTGCAGTTAACTCGTCTCGGACTTTAGTCCATTTTGGTATCATTTACATACTCTTAATTTTGAAGATTGTAATTGATATTTATATATTTGAGGAAACCATTTTCTGTTTATTTGTCCATTTCTTTTCCGTAGAAATTATTGTGTTTATTTACAACGTACCCAACAAGAAATGCGACTGAAACGGATCAGATTTTGTCGGAACTAATTCTTCTAATATATATTTAGTATGTTTAGATCATATTTATGCATATATGATTAGCATGGAATAAGGACGTGCTATGAGAAGAAATATACTGCAAAAGTATATTATACAAATGTCAAATCAAGACAAACAAAAATAATGATAAACGTTCTCCCACACCATCTTGGCAAATAGGGATTAAAATCATAGTTACAACTTGTAGCACTTAGAAACTCAGTAAAACCACTATTGTTACAAATTGAGACTCGGCAATCATACTATAAACTACGTAATTTTTCTATTTTTTTTAAAAAGAGCCGAAATAACTGAAAACTATGCCATGATGTAACGACCCGGTTCTCCGATCGAACCGCCACTATCTGTTTTCTACCACCAATATTGTCTGTTTTGGCATAATTTCGTACTCGATTATTGAGCCGCAAGGTTTTAAAGGCATTGGTGATACCAAAAATGATACTTTTAGCTTATATATCATATAAGTACTCACATATTTATACGATGTGGGATAGCCAATTCTTCTCTTTAGCATAGCATTTCTTAGTGAAATCCGGATTATTATAGCTGATCATGCTCTGATCAAATTCGTAGAACCCATGCCATAACCATTTGAACAACTTGATTATAAGCACGTAGAGATTATGAAAATACCAAACACCTTTATGTACAATTATTTCCTTTTTTTACTCTAATTTCTAAATTGGAAGGTTAGTGATTTATCCTTTCTAGATAGATTCTTAAAAGTAGATGTAAGTTTAAAAATTAAGCATTTAATTGGCTGCTGATAGCAATCAATTAATGCTTAATTTTTTTATAAAAAAAAACTCAAAATCGAAGCATTGGCAAGCAATTTATTATCTTTACTAGATAATTACATATCAAAAAAGAAATAGTGCAAGAGATAACAAATCATTCTGATAGTGATTGCGTAAGGGACGGTGAGAGTTTCGTTTAATTATTATTATTATTATTGTTTTATTTATTTATTTTATTATATTGTGATGTTAGCAGTGAGATACGTCAACGATTAGCCTGTAATCTAGTATATATTACATCAAATGTCTTACTCAATTTCGTAATCCTCTTTTCAAAATAAGCCTGGTCCATGCTTCATTTTGAAACATAGAATAGGTCAGAGATTTTTGAATCTAAACACCAAGTATTTTAATCTATATTATGGAAATTAAATTACCCTTGAATAAAAAACAATAAGAAACGCTGCCGTTTGGCCATAGTGTATTAGAACACACACAAACTCATAATATCTGAATGTCTCACAAAGTTTTCTCATAAATGTTTAAGAAGTAAGAGCGACAGTTGTATCTCCGTTGGTCGTTTCATCGGTGTTGTGAACTTTTGTTTAGTATTATTCGTATCATTCCCAACACACAGTAATCGGGTTGAAATGATAAATAATAGTAATGTTTTTTTTATTATCTCCAAATAGAATTTAAGCCGGCAGACTTTCACATTTTCATTCACTCTTTGGCCATTAAAATTTCTAAAATCATGAACATCTCTTATCCAGGAATTGTATTCTGAAATTTTTCCCTTTTGGAGAAATTATTTCTTTGATGTCCTCAAAGAGTTTTCGCATACTTGATAAGTTTTAAAGAATTAAGACCTTATTTCAGTTTACATTGCACCAATTCATTGTGCAAATCAAGTGAAGCATAGCAAAACCTATTGATATTGATAAACATTATTCATTCCTAATATTACAATTGAAAAAACTAGTTCAGTAATTTGAGGCATAAATGGCACTTTCTGTACATATGGTTATACCTCATTCATCAGGAAAAATCGAAGAGCTGCTTCTGGATGATCATGACCTCTACAGAAAAAGAAAGAATTTCAGTCACCTTGAAAGAATGTTTATTCTGATCTAGACTTTGTTGACTTCGGTACGTCAAGTGATACATCAAAAAATTTCCGTGATGAATAAATCATAAGTTATCACAATCATGCCAAGAAGTTGTTTACACACTGAAGGCGCTGGAACTTTCCAGTTTCTACTTATCAAGAAAGAAATGATTCCGGTTTACGTTGTTCTGTTCAAGATTGGTTTGATTAAAGGTTAACAATGTAGTGGACACTCATATCATTAAACGGAGACCCGTTTTCGCAGACCTTTCAAGATCTAGAACATCATTATCAATAGACAGAAAACATAAAAAGTCTTTTCCAAGAAACATACTTTTTTCCTTTTAGTACTTTCAAAATCTATATCGATAACCTAATGACCCCTACTATATCTTGGTTAGCCACTAAGTATTTACTTTGGTCATAAGACAATGGACCAATGGTAATGTATAATTTCAAACCAGATTTTTCCTTCTCCCAGCCTTCCTTCTGCTTCAATTTTTCCCCATGTGCCTAAAGTCAGGTTACCTCACATACATTACAAGTTCATTGTAAAAATATTTGGTGGAAATTTAAAACCGGGAACTAACAAGTTAAACTCATCTTTACGAACTATTTTCTTGATTAACAACAAACAACAAAGATGACTGTAGTAGTTCACGTTATTGTAGAGTGATTACAGAAGTAATTTACGAACTAACTTCTTGATTAACAACAAAGAAGAGTACTATAGTCGTTCACATCATTGTAGAGTGATTACATAAGTAACATAAACCGCAAAGGGGATGGTACACGTATAATGAGACTCAATGCCAAGGAGAGTTATATATAGGAATGACAACAGACTTGGTTTGAGTGTACTTTTTAAGGCCTTCAATTCCATAATCTTTGCCAAAACCACTCATTTTGTACCCACCAAAGGGGCAATCTTTTTCAAATACAAAATAACAATTAATCCAAACAGAGCCAGCCTTGAGGGACCTTGATACAGTGTTGGCTATGTTAATATCATTTGTGATAATCCCAGCCACCAGACCGTATTTTGTTGCATTTCCTCTCTCGATTGCCTCTTCCATGGTCCTATATCAATAGTTGAAATCTTCAGTCAAATTATTATGAAAAATTATATCCATTTTTCACAAAAGAAAAGAGAAATGGACCCTAAGTTTTCGATCAATTTGAAATGCTACCCCTTCTGTACTACAAATTAAGCTAGAATACTCAAGTTTAAACAAATTGCTTTAAACAAAACATAGGCATTGATGAAATTTATCATGTCTATGTGGTGTGCAGAGTTAATTTTGCGAAGTGAGAAGATAAGGCTCTAAAAGATTAAGCTTACTTGAACTTCATGAGTGAAACAACCGGTCCAAAAATTTCTTCCTGTGCGATTATCATGTCATCCTAAGCAAGAGATATGAATTAAAAGGTCAGATATCATTTTGAATAAGCTTTTAATATTTTATTTGAATATGAATATCGAAGTAAATTATATGATCGTGTAATGTTAGGAGGTTTACTTTGACATCAGTGAATAACGTTGGCTCAATATAATATCCTTTTTGGCCAATGGGGTTACCCCCGGTTAACAATGTGGCCCCTTCTTTCTTTCCTTGTTCAATGTACCAAAGAACTTTGTCAAATTGTTTCTTGCTGACCTGTACAAGTTTAGAACAGATACAGGTATGTCCATGATTTAGTTGATCCATACAATATAAAATGTATCAATCACAAGTAAGAATTACATACACATACGCTTCAAATGTTGAACTGTGTTTTATTTATAGTATATCAATTGTTTTTTCAAATATTGGCAGATCATCTTTTAGCAAAGATGAGCATAGTTACCTGTGGTCCTTGTTGAACATTGGGATCAAAAGGATCCCCAACAGGCCAATTTTGCATTTTTTCTGTTAATTTTTTTGTGAATTCATCAAAAATTCCTTCTTGAACAAAGACTCGAGATCCTGCCGCACAAATTTCTCCCTATGGAAAAGAAAATTGCAAGGAAACTCTAATTAGATTTTGTTCATATAATTCGCTAACTTAAACACAACGGAAGAAAATAAAGAAGTAGTGACTGGAGAAAGACCTTGTTAAACAAATTACTAATGAGTGCCAAATCAGTGGCTTTATCAATATCTGCATCGTTAAATACTATGATAGGTGATTTTCCTCCGAGTTCGAGTGATACAGATTTCAGATTACTCTTTGCAGCAGCTTGCATTATGAGGCGTCCCACGGCTGTTGACCCAGTGAAACTAATCTGGAAATTAAAATGAAATTAGATATTTGAGGTGCTGTTTTCGTTACTTAAATTAGACATTTTCGTATGAGTAATTTGACTATTTGAGCTTTACTTTGTCAACGTCCATATGAGAAGCAATGGCCGCACCGGCAGTAGAACCAAATCCGTTTACAACATTAATTACTCCATCTGGAATCCCTGCCTGTTAAAAATGATGAAAAGTATTGAAAAATCCTCCAAAATATATTCAAGGACAATTCCCCCATTGTCTTGATGGATAAGATTTAGACAATTTACATGACTTCACATTGCAATTATAGTTGTACTAAAATCAAGTAATTTAGGATTCATATGTGGACTGTTGAGTGAAATTGTTATAACCAAAGACAACTATGACACTGGAGAAAGACCTTGTTATAACATATGAAGAATAACTTTTAAAGTTTTCTCCGTCGGATTATTGACAATGCCTAGTTTGGTTTGGAGTATAATAATTGTAATCATACATTAATGTTTAGCGTGTGTGTGTGTGTGTGTGTTTGTGATGACTTACAAGTTTAGCCAAATGAGCACAATAAAGAGCAGAGAGAGGTGTCTGCTCGGACGGCTTAACAACCGTTGTGCATCCAACGGCTAATGCAGGTGCTACTTTCAAGAAAAACATCGTAAAAGGAAAATTCCAAGGAATAATAATCCCCACCACACCGATTGGTTCTCGCAATGTGTAACCCTGATATTGACTCGACATTTTCAAAGTTTCTCCATGTAATTTATCAGCTGCGCCAGCAGCATAACGAATATCATTCGCCACGTTAGGAACTTCTACACCAAGTGTGTAAGAAAATAGTTTCCCATTATTTGCTGTTTCCAACGAAGCAATTTCTTTGGCGTGCTGTTCCACTAGGTCCGCATACTTCATTATTATCTTACTCCTTGCCTGTGGCAAACAAAAGTTAATAATCAATTTTGGTCATCTGTTCTTTTACTATAAAGGAAAATATAACTTCATCATGTAATTAATATTTAGCATGAAATTCTTTCTCAAATAACGTGTAAACCTTCGCAAATAAAACTAGTAATTATATCATGAAAAACGGGAATTTCTCAACAGTTTTCTAATAATTTAGCAATTACAATGAAAAAAATGGTTTAACTAACTGATCCAGACAATCTAGGCCAAGGACCATGATCAAATGCTTCTCTAGCTGCTTTGACAGCTAAATCAACATCTTCTTGGTCGCCTTTCGAGACCCTTGCTATCTCTTCTCCTGTTCTTGGATCTATTGTCTCAAATGTTTTTCCTATCAACCAGAGAGTAATAGCGAGTTGAAGTTAGCGGGTGTATTAATTTATTAACTATTTGAACCACGGGAAAGTAAACAGGTACTTTCTTCTCTGCTTTTTTTTTTACGAAAAAAAATATATATTGAATATCGGCCCCTACCATTTAGAACTCCTGATTACTTCCCTGCTACGTATATATATCTACTTACGCACCAAGTTTTTTATATAATTGGTGGGGAAAACCCACATTTTTATTTATTTATAGTGATGAAAAATAAAAATGCGGAAAAAAAAACCCACAAAAAAACATCATCCATAGTAGTGATACCAAAGTGTAGCAAATACAAAAGGTTCGGAAAAAAATAAAGAAAAACAACTTGACAAACTGAAAACAAAACTTAAAAAACTTCAAGGGCTTCCAGTGATAAAAGCACATAAATCTCTTCAGGTAGTACACGTGGTGTCTTTTTTTCAAAATTGTACTCTCTCTGTTCCTATTTAATTGTCCATTACGAAACTACGTTAGATTTAAAAAAAAATCATTTCGATAATTTTTATACAAGTTATAAATCGATCAAAATTACACGTAGTTTTATAGTGGACAATTAAATGAAAACGGATGGAGTATGAGAAAATGAAGAGGCATAGAGAGAGAGAACTCAAATGAGTTAGTAGTGAGTGTATATAGGCTATATAGCAAAAGTTTAAGGGAAAAACCCGATAAATAGCACATTAGTGTTAGACCAGTTTGAATACCTTTCATTAAATCAGAAATTTAAGAAAAAAAATACCTGAAACAGAGTCGACAAACTTTCCATTAATAAACAGCTTTGTGAACTTTATTTCTGGAATATTATTAGTCATGCTTAGAACTGTTAATCTCTCTCTCTATATTTCTTTGTATATGATTCAAATAATATTCCTACATGTGTAATGTACCATAATGCAATATATATACTGGTTTAACAAAACGTATGGTGCAAACTATTATGATGTAGATGTTAAATTAAATTCGTAGAGTAATAGCCAGTTGCCATAGGGGCTGCGTAGTGAGCTATAATTTTATGCCATGGTCAACTTGCCTCTCACCATCATTTTTAATTTGATCGATGAAACTTTACAGAAACTAACAATTGATTTACCCTCATATGCATAATCTGATGGTCCACATTAAATCTCTACGAGAGTTTATATAAAAAAATCTCTACGTATATCACCGCTCTTTTATTTTTGATAAACCGTGCTAATTATACTTTGACTCTCAGTAGTATAAGAGTTTTGAGTCTTGGAATCTTATAAAAGTTTAAGCCTGCAAGATAAAGACATTACAATACACTATTGCACTAGCCACCATACATACGTTGTAATTCCATACTATACACAAATTTACTTTTAATGATAAATTGGTTAGAGTAAATCACTAAATCTATGAATATTACTCAATCAAAAGAGAATCAGAAGAGGGCTCATGCTATTCAATGGTCTAAGAGTTTACAAGATAATGGGTAAGGCTATTTGTGTCAAATAAATTATAGGGGTAGTTCCTATTGCCTTCGTAGATTTAATAAATTATAGGGGTAGTTCTTATTGCCTTCGTAGATTTAATAAATTATAGGGGTAGTTCTTATTGCCTTCGTAGATTTAATAAATTATAGGGGTAGTTCCTATTGCCTTCGTAGATTTAATAAAAATTATATATTACTTAGAAGGTTTAAAAAAAACTTTCTACGTGACATGTACGACTCCATTAATTAATTGTTGATCTTAATTGCAATAACACTTTTAAATAATTCAAACCCAATACGTACACTAAAAGGCACACTTTCTCTCTTTCGAATCCAACCACACTCATGCAATACCACCACCACCATTGTCAGTGGTCCCTATAGAGTTACGGCGAGGCTCCCAAAGACAACTGACAGATTCGTAATGCCTACTGGATTAACGGATCCTTGACAAGTTTTATAAAACTATGGAGCTTCAGCAAGCTCTGACGAGCTCCGATGAATTTCGATAATGTTTTTTGAGAGCTTCCGAAGGCTGCCGGCAAAATTTTAAATTCTACCCGAAGAAAAATTGTGCGGTTTTGAAAAAAATTACTTTTTGACTCTTTCCAGAAGGAAAAAAAAAATGTTAAATTTAAAACTTGGCTTTCAAAGTTAGAATCTGAATTTTAAACATTACAACGTCAAAAAAATAATCTTTTGACTTTTAAAAGAAAAAATACAGTACAAAATAAATAAATAAAACAAAGTAGATTTCGTAATTAAAAAAAAGTTTTTTTTTGGGTATTTTACAAGATTTTCTAACCTTATTAAATACTTTTTGTGAAAAATTAGAAAAAATAATTCAAAATTTGAGTTTGAAATTTGTAACATAGTTCCTAACTTTTATAACAAAGTTTTTGCAAATTTATAAATTTATAAATTTATTAAACTTTCTTTATATTTTTTTTAATAAAAAACAAAAATATCAAAAAATAAATTAAAACATGACTTACCATTTTTGAAACTCCGTTTCTAACCTTTAAAATCAAGTTTTAAAATTTAAAAAAAATGTCGATTTTATTTTCAAAAAGTCAACTTCAAGATCACACTTTATTAGTTACGAACTGTAACCAGTAGGTGCGGAATTGCACTGGATTGAGAACATAAATACCGGAAAGAGACTTGCCCTAGTATATTAGTACTTATGGCAAACAAATAGTTTACATGCATCAAGCAGGTGGACTTTTATTACATTTTTCCTCATATTTAAGATAATTAGCATTACTTTTATATTTTTAGAGTAACAGTTTAATTAGTTTATACATTTTTCAGCTTCTCTATCAAATTTATTATCATAACTAAATATTACTATATTTTAATATATTTTTATCAATTTTTTTCAACCCAAATTAATTTACTAGAATAAACACATTAAATAACTTACAAGTTTTCTCATATTTAAAGTAAAAAATACACTTTTACAACTTATAAGAAAAAGTTTTGCTTTATACAAATTATCAGTTTTTTTATAAATTTCTCTATCACAACTACACAACTCATCTTTTTGTTATTTTATTAATTTATATGTGAAAAGTACAAATAAAGGAGAGAGAATAAGAGAAAAATAAGAGAGAAAAATTATTATTTTAATTATAAGAGAACATATTGATCCTTTATATTTGAGTCCATGTATATTTAAGGTAATGGATAAGGAAACTGATGCGTATACAATTTTAGAACAATCTGCTCATATTCAAAGTAAATTGGTGATATAAGTGAACTGATGCGACTGTTCTAACTTTTAAGAAACTTTTTTATGTTGAAGGGGCACCTATGGATAATTCACCAGATAATCTATCCAAAGAACATGAATCTACATTTCAGAGTTTAGAGAATATAAGTTCGTTATACAAATCAGAGATTTCATGAAAAACATAGTTTAAAAACCACTTCATCAGAGCAGAGTAGAGAAAGGATCACAATATTAACAGTTGACTAATTAAAAAGATATACTAACTTATTTTGTATAAGATGTCATTGTTATTATGTCAATTCTTAGCTCGTAGATGGTTTAGTCGGCCATACAGATTTTAATGCAATTTGACTTTGGATAACCTATTAATTAGTTCTACTTGTTAGTATAGTGTGCTATCAAGTTGTCCCCTTTGTTTTCTTTATATATTTTTTAACTTCCAAAAGAAAAAACAAGATAAAAGTATTGGGTTATCCCAATTTTGTAATGCATGAAAGATTTGGTAGCATTTAGATTGATCTTTTATTTAACCTTATAACATGTATTATTATAGTAAAACCAAATAAATGAAGCACAATAATCAACTGATATGTTCTCAAAGGTACATTTTTTATATTGTGTATCAGATCAAATGTATCCATGTTATTAGTTTTAAATTTGACAATTCATAAACATGACACTATTGAGTTATAATTATGTGAACATTGTATACTAATAACTTGGAGCAAATCTTCCATACTAACACCAACAAGTCACAACTTGCTCTAGGTAAAATTAAAATGATAGTACACTTCCGTTTTCCAATATTCTGTTTTCCAAATCCAAATATGTTTGATCTCGTAACAATCATTTTACGACTCACCGAAAACAAAAGTATGAAGTCAACAATGAATTTATACCAAGCAAAGTCAAAGGATAACTAGCTAGTTTTGTTTATTATTTCTATTCTTATACTTATTACCTGGAAATGGCGATTTTCGTAGGTAGACATTCTAACGTCCGTCGTATAAAAGTAGCCAAGCATAGAGTTAAACAGATTTAGGCCAAATTCTTTGGCAGTTTTCAAAGTCTATGGATTAACAATTCTAACTAACTTAGGCATGGATTATGAAATATTATTGTTGGGCATATTAAATGTGAAATTCCTATCCGCTGTTCTAGTTGCAGTTTTGCAGTAAGGTTCCAAGTGAGGTTGCAACCACAGTTAGAACCTAGTGTATTAAATGGACAGAACTGTAAAAAGTTAAATGTACTTAAAATAGATCACAATCACATTTAACAACGGAGTTCACCTAACTAGGCTACGTCTCCGGCGCACTTACCCAGATTATGATATTATAAAAGCTTACAATATAGGACTCAAGTCTTAATGAAAAACTCTCAGAATCCCTCTAGGTTTTTCTGCATATCTCTATATTGCTCCTACTCTATAACTATCACGTATAAATCAATGGCATCCCACCATTGTTTTCTTTTTAAAAGCTCACGTGTATTCTCTCAAGAATGGGTTCTTTATAGTTTAGAACACACACTTTTTACAAGCTAGATTATCAACTATTTATACAAGTAAAATAATCTTTTTTCTTTAGGATCTTGAAGATTGCTTTTGACTTGTTTTGATTGGCTTCAATCTTTCCATGTATAACGAGACTCTTCAGCGTAGGATTGACTCCAATTTTCATAAGTTAATACATGTTAAATAACTAGCTTGGAAATAGGAGTTAGTCTTTTCCTATAACTAGGAAACATATAAAGATAATATCTTTTAGAGATAATATCTTTCCATATATATATGAAACACTTAACTCCATATTACATTCAATCTTTAAACGAATCATACTGAATATAGATAAGGAACAAAGATTGAAACATGTGATAAGGACAAGCATAAGAATAGAGATACATATTACAAAGGAAACATAACCTTATAAACTAATCTCTTTATATGTTTTTAGAAAACATCTTTTCTTAACACTTTGATATTCTCACTTTACGCATATTAAACCTTTAAGATCATATGAGAATATTTCCTGCATACTGTAGAACAAATAATAATCAATAAAGAACAGTTATGCAGTTTTACAGAACTAGACAGAATACTGCTGAACAGCAGGTTGGAACTGTGGTTGCAACTGGTACTTGAAACCACCAACGCTGTCTAATCAGGTTGTAACTGAGGTTGCAACTGGTACTTGAAACCTAATACTACTATCTTAGTAGGTTGTAACTGAGGTTGCACCATTGCTTGAAACCTGTCAACACTGTCTTAGTTCTTGATAAACAGATAGGATTATTTAGTAAAAACCATTAGACAACAAATAGAATTTAGACCAGAAATCTGGTCCTAACAATCTCCCCCTTTGTCATTGGTTTTGACAAATCATCTAAGTTTATATAAACATTAATCCACCTGTAAATAGTTAGCAGTACAGTCTTTTACTGTATTTCATTTATCAGTGCTTTTGTAACACCTATTCAGCTCCCCCTGCAAGTTAGAATAGCATGTATCATATAAGCACAGAATATCCATTCACAGAGTTTCAGAACAGATTTAATTTCAAACATAGTCATACTTCAAAAAACAAATTGCAGAAATTGTAAGGCCAAACAATGCTGGCACGGAATAGTCTTAATATAGCAATTGTAACTGAAATTTAAAACAGCAACATAAAGTTTGAAATTGAAATTAAAGCTTAAAATGAACCATAAACTCATCTTCCCCTATTTGTCATAAGCCAGACAAACTAGTCACGAGGTATGTCTGAAGACATGGTTTCAACTACGGTTGGAACTACACTTAGAACTTCGGTGTGTGGGTTTCCAGAAAACTTAGGGTTTCTTTGTTAAAATAGAAAAAGAGAGAGAGTAATTGTGATCATTGTAATTGATTTTGGATATTAAAAGAGTTTAGTATAAATAGCAATAAAGTCCAAATCTTTTTACAATTAGAAAAAGATACACTCAAATCAATTTTGAAACAGAATCAATTTTAAAATACAAAGAAATCATGATGGAAACAGTTTTTCAGACAGATAAATCAAGCAATAAATAAAGATCAGCATTCCTTGTAAACAGATTGATCCAAAATTTGAAAATTCAAGAGTTGAAGCTTTTAAGGAAATTTGACTTGATTCAAGATAAAGATAGCAATTAGACAGATATTTAAGCTTTTGGAAAACGAAAAACTAGCAATCTACCCAAGAAGATATGTTTATCATTGAATAACTCTAATAAAGATTAGATTTTAGGAGCTTATATTGAGCAAATCCGTTTTTATCTCTACACAAAAACTAGTTTGAAGATCTCATCAAGGAAGAGTATAATTGATGTCAAAAAATAACAAGACTTTGTCTTGGCTTTTTCATTTTTAGAGTGTTTGGACACTTACTGAATTTTTTCAGTATAATGAGAATGAGGTTTCAACTGATGTTGCAACTGAGCTTTCAACCAATTTTTACGATCATGTGGTTTCAACTGGTGTTGCAACTGAACTTGCAACCACTGTGTAAAATATGCACTTTGTGCTTTCAACTCTATTACCAGAGAGGTTTTAGGACATGTTATCTCGCATCTATTTTTTGAGATACCAAATAGCGCCTTTTTCAAGATAAAAACTTCATAGCTCAAGTAAGACTTAACCTTAGAAATAAAAATTATTGAAGGTACTCAATACAGACATATTTAGCAAGAATATTCAATTAGATTGATAATGACATACCCCTATGTCACTTCTTAATGATTCAAACTTGTTTGTATCAAGGGGCTTTGTGAAAATATCTGCTAATTGTCTTTCAGTTGAAACATGTTCTAAAATTAAGCTTTTTTCTTCAACTAGTTCTCTAATAAAATGATGCCTTAGATCAATATGTTTGGTTCTGGAATGTTGAACTGGATTTTTAGCTAAATCTATAGCACTTTTGTTATCACAAAATAGAGTTAATATCTCTTGTTTAACATTATAATCAGTTAACATCTGTTTCATCCAAATTAGTTGAGTGCATCCACTTCCAGCTGCAACATATTCTGCCTCAGCAGTTGACAAAGATATGCAATTTTGCTTTTTACTGAACCAAGAGACAAGGTTGTTTCCAAAATAAAAACAACCACCAGAAGTACTCTTTCTATCATCTATGTTTCCTGCCCAATCTGCATCACAGTAGCCACTTAGAAAATGGTTTGTATCTTTAGAATACCATAGGCTTAGGTGAAGTGTTCCTTTTACATACCTAAGAATTCTTTTGACAGCTAGAAGATGAGGTTCTAAAGGATTTGCCTGATATCTGGCACAAACTCCTACACTTAAGCAAATGTCTGGTCTACTAGCAGTCAAATATAGCAAACTTCCAATCATGGATCTATAAAGACTTGGACAAACACTTTTTCCTTTATCATTTCTAGACAGTTTAAGAGTGGTACTCATAGGGGTTCTCTTCTCTTTACTCTCACTCAGACCAAACTTCTTAACAAGATTATCTGCATACTTACTTTGGCATAGGAAAATGCCTTTCTCATTCTGTTTAACTTGCAATCCTAGAAAGTAAGTTAGTTCACCTCCACCACTCATTTCAAATTCATTCTTCATATCAGAAATGAATTCTTCTATCCTTTTATTAGAAGTAGAGCCAAAAACAATGTCATCAACATAGATTTGAGCAATTATTATGTCCTTTGTGGTTTTCTTAGTGAACAAAGTTTTATCAACTCCCCATCTGTTAAAACCTTTTTCAATTAAGTACTTGGTTAATCTATCATACCAAGCTCTAGGAGCTTGTTTTAGACCATACAAGGCCTTTTTCAACAAATAGACATGTTCAGGAAAGTTAGGATCTTCAAATCCCTTAGGTTGACAGACATACACTTCTTCATTAATCACACCATTCAGAAAAGCACTCTTTATGTCAAGTTGAAACAATTTAAAATCATACAGACATGCAAGAGAAAGTAGCATTCTAATGGATTCAATTCTAGCTACTGGAGCAAAGGTTTCATCAAAATCAATTCCCTCAATTTGTGTATAACCCTGAGCTACCAACCTACCTTTATTTCTGATAATAACACCATCTTCATTGCTTTTATTTCTAAAGATCCATTTAGTCCCTATAATATTTTTATTAGAAGGTCTGGGTACTAAAGTCCATACATCAATCCTTTCAAATTGGGACAGTTCATCTTGCATAGCTAAGATCCATTCACTATCTTTCAAAACCTCTTTTATGTTCTTAGGTTCTAACTGAGAGAGGTAACAAGCAAAATGAACAACATTATTTCTCTTACCTCTGGTTTTCATACCTGAAGTGACTTCTCCTATGACATTGTCAAGAGAGTGGTTTTTCTGAGTCCTTACATAGCGTGCCTTGCTTGTAGATGGGATATCAGATCTTCCTTCTTCTTCTTCAGATTCTGTTGAATTCTGGGTTTCAACTGCGGTTCCAACCTCAGTTCCAACCTCAGTTGTAACCTCAGTTGCAACTGGACTTCCAACCACTATGGGACTTCCAGTTTGTTGAGTTTCTTCTTTCTCTTTTTCTGCAATCTCAGGCTGTTCATTATCACCTGTAATCTCATCAACAGTTTTTAGGTCATCAAATAACACATTATAAGATTCCATAACACAGTTTGTTCTTTGATTGAAGACTCTAAATGCTCTACTATTCTGAGCATAACCAAGAAAGATCCCTTTATCACTTTTAGAGTCAAATTTACCAAGATGCTCTCTATCTCTGAGAATGTAACAGACACACCCAAAGACTTGAAAATACTTAACATTTGGTTTTCTACCTTTCCATATCTCATAAGCTGTCATGGAAGTGCTTTTAGTAATGTAAACTCTATTAACAATATGACAGGCAGTGTTAACAGCTTCAGCCCAAAATCTGTTGGCAAGTTTCTTAGAGTTAAGCATGACTCTAGCCATTTCCTGAATGGTTCTATTTTTTCTTTCAACTATGCCATTTTGCTGTGGAGTCTTAGGAGCAGAGAACTCATGACTTATACCTAAGGAGTTGCAAAATTCTCTAAACTTACTGTTTTCAAATTCTGTTCCATGATCACTTCTTACCCTAGCAATGTTACCAGTGGTTGCACCTTTTTCAAGTTGAAGTTTTAAGCACAGAGTTTTAAAGAGATCAAAAGTTTCAGATTTATCTTTTAAGAAAACTACCCAAGAGTATCTAGAGAAATCATCTACAACAACCAAAATGTACTTCTTTCCACCTATACTAGCAGTTTGCATAGGACCCATTAAGTCAATATGAAGAAGTTCAAGGACTCTCTTAGTGTAGATTTGACTTATACTTTTGTGAATACTCTTAGTTTGTTTGCCAACTGCACAGTCACCACAGACACTTTGAGTTTTAGCACTTAGTTTAGGAATACCTCTTATCAACTCTTCTCTAACAAGCTTATCTAAGGTTTTGTAGTTCACATGACCAAGCCTTTTATGCCAAATATCAAAATTATTAGTGATAGCTTGATTACACCTATTCTGAGGCAATTCTTTTTCAGCTTTTTCAAACACATAACAGCTGTTTGTTGATCTAATTCCAGTCATGACCACATCATTGTTAAGATCAGTAATTAGACACTTATCTTTGTTAAACTTGACAATCATCTTGTTATCACATAGTTCTTCAAGTTTAAGATTATCTAAGTCTGTTGATTCTTCAATAGCTGTAACTTTTATTTCAAACCTTTCTGGGAGTGACCTAAGAGTTTCTTAACAAGTTTAGCATCACTGTATTTTTCACCTAAGGTTCCAGCTTGATGAGCAATGTGGCAGATTCTACCATTAAATTGTTCAATGTTTTGATCTTCCTCCATTCTTAGGTTTTCAAATTGAGTAGTTAACTGTTGAAGTTTGAAAGCTTTTACTTTAGTAGTTCCTTCAAAAGTAACTTGCAAAATATCCCATGCCTCTTTGGCAGTTTCACAGTGAGAGATATACCTGAATACACTGAGAGTTACACCAGCAAAAATCAAGTTTATGGCTGTTGAGTTGGCACTTGATTTTCTGTCTTCATCAGCAGACCATCTGTCTTCAGGTATAAAAACCAGTTCTCCTTCACTATCAATGGCAGTTGGAGCCTCCCATCCATACATCACAGTTTTCCATGCATGTTCATTCTGCTGTTTGATGAAGGACCTCATTCTGATCTTCCATACTCCATAGTTTACTCCTCCTTCAAGCAATGGAGGTTTGTTGAAAGCGTTTCCTTCCCTCATTAAGTCCATTTTTACTAGAACACAGGATCCACACTAAGTAAGGTCTAGTGTAAAGCTCTGATACCAATTGAAATTCCTATCCGCTGTTCTAGTTGCAGTTTTGCAGTAAGGTTCCAAGTGAGGTTGCAACCACAGTTAGAACCTAGTGTATTAAATGGACAGAACTGTAAAAAGTTAAATGTACTTAAAATAGATCACAAGCACATTTAACAACGGAGTTCACCTAACTAGGCTACGTCTCCGGGGCACTTACCCAGATTATGATATTATAAAAGCTTACAATATAGGACTCAAGTCTTAATGAAAAACTCTCAGAATCCCTCTAGGTTTTTCTGCCTATCTCTACATTGCTCCTACTCTATAACTATCACGTATAAATCAATGGCATCCCACCATTGTTTTCTTTTTAAAAGCTCACGTGTATTCTCTCAAGAATGGGTTCTTTATAGTTTAGAACACACACTTTTTACAAGCTAGGTTATTAACTATTTATACAAGTAAAATAATCTTCTTTCTTTAGGATCTTGAAGATTGCTTTTGACTTGTTTTGATTGGCTTCAATATTTCCATGTATAACGAGACTCTTCAGCGTAGGATTGACTCCAATCTTCATAAGTTAATACCTGTTAAATAACTAGCTTGGAAATAGGAGTTAGTCTTTTCCTATAACTAGGAAACATATAAAGATAATATCTTTTAGAGATAATATCTTTCCATATATATATGAAACACTTAACTCCATATTACATTCAATCTTTAAACGAATCATACTGAATATAGATAAGGAACAAAGATTGAAATATGTGATAAGGACAAGCATAAGAATAGAGATACATATTACAAAGGAAGCATAACCTTATAAACTAATCTCTTTATATGTTTTTAGAAAACATCTTTCCTTAACACTTTGATATTCTCACTTTACGCATATTAAACCTTTAAGATCATATGAGAATATTTCCTGCATACTGTAGAACAAATAATAATCAATAAAGAACAGTTATGCAGTTTTACAGAACTAGACAGAATACTGCTGAACAGCAGGTTGGAACTGTGGTTGCAACTGGTACTTGAAACCACCAACGCTGTCTAATCAGGTTGTAACTGAGATTGCAACTGGTACTTGAAACCTAATACTACTATCTTAGTAGGTTGTAACTGAGGTTGCACCATTGCTTGAAACTTGTCAACACTGTCTTAGTTCTTGATAAACAGATAGAATTATTTAGTAAAAACCATTAGACAACAAATAGAATTTAGACCAGAAATCTGGTCCTAACAAAATGGCACCACCGTGGCATGAAGGGTGAACTATCACAATTGTTTAGAACGATTTATCCGAGAGTATTACGTGAGCCTACTCTATAGATCGTACTAGTAGACAGATTGGACATTGCATCAGTGGTAAATGAAAAGATATTGTCCTGTTATGCAATGAAATACAAGTACGAAGGAAACCTTAACCACTGTCCATTTATTAATTGTACATTTTTGCACTCTCTTATTTAAAAAGTTTGATTTAGTACACTCAATCAGTGACGGAACCAGGAACTGTAAATAGGAGGGGCCGATATTCTATAGTTGTTTAGAGAGGGAAAAAGCTCTATTTTGCAGTCACTAAAGTTTAACACTGATTTATTTTTCTATGTCAGTTGGGGAAAGATTAGTTAGTAGAGAATGTAGTAATATGATTGACATTGTTGTTGGTGAGCAAAATGTAACTAATTATATTATGTGTTTAGAGTCTGGAAAAAGGCTCTTTCTTGTTACTTTAATAATAATGTTTCTGGAAGTGTTTTTTTGGTATATCTGTTATTATATTCCATATTTAACTTGCATATGTAGCAGGTTTGGGAAATCCATATCTAATATATGTTGTTTTAATAAAAAGGCCGAATAGGCTCTTTGATTCTGGTGGTTCTCTTTATAAGCTATATCTTCCCATGAATGTTTTCCTTTTTTCCAATTCTGATTTCTCAATTACATTGCTATTTGCATTTAGAAAGCTTAAATAAGGAGTAAGTACTATTTTGTGTTTGTAATGGTTAAGTGCAATCAACACCGTAGCACCCTCTAATAATAGGTTGTATGAGAAAAAGGAAATGCGGTTTTCAATTTTCAGATTTTCAGAAGGCTTCCTAAGTCTGTCGGCACCTGAGATGAACGGACTAAAACGTTGGGACTATTTAAAAGAGATCTATTGAACCTGAAAATGCTAGTAAGTGTTCGAATTTGAAAATTCCAAGTACAATCGGTGTACCCACGCTATTCTTCGTCAAATAATCAACATTTTGAATTGGGCTTTAGTACTACTTTAGTAACTTAATTAGGAATAAGTATTACACATGAAACTGTATTTTTGTTTCATCATTTTTAGTAAGCAAAAGACTTATCCTTATAATTAAAACATGTATATTCTATCAACAATATAAACACAATTTTAAATTTTCCCCAAATCTATCCTCCAATAATCATATGATCATCTCACTTCAAAATTCCATATCATTAGGGTATGTATGGTGATAAAAGAAAATTAATTGTAATGTATCAAAATCCATAGCATTAGGTTATGTATTTTTAAAATTATTAAGTGTATGCTATCAAAATCATAAATATATGTTGTGAAAAAAGTAGTCTGGTTGTATACTCTCAAAATAGTAAATATATGTTGTGAAAAAAGTAATCGATTTATATACACTATCAAACCGTAATTGTATTCTCTCAAAATCATTAAATTATATGTATTCTCTCAAAATCGTAATTTAGTTGTACATATCCTATAATAATTTATTATTACTAGTCTATGTATCTTCTCAAATTTATTTTTGTATTCTATTGTAATCTATTATTATTAGTTGTATATGATGTTAAATTGATTTAGTTTTATATATCCTCTCAAAATATTTTATATTTTGCATTTGTATGATGTTAGAACAATTTCGTTGTATTCTCTCATAATTTATTATTGTCACCTTATGTATTCTCTCAATATCAATCGTGCTCCACGTTGAGTTTATGCCGAGAAATATTAAAGAGAGTGAGGGAATTAATGGATATAAAAGATAATTAATTAAGCAGCAATTAACATAAACATACTTTATAATTATTATATTAACAAAAACATGACATTAAAAGTTAAATTATCAAAAATATATCTTTAATTAATAATTAATAAAAAACAAAAAACAAAAAAATTAATTCATCTCTCACAATCTTTTTGCTCTCGCTCCCTCCTTCTTTCACTCTTTCCTCCTCTCATACTCTTTCCAATCTCTCTCTCCTCCGTCTCTCTACTCCTCATTCTCACTCTCTCCGATCTCTCATCATTTCTCTCTCTTTCCGATCTCTCTCCTCATCCTTCCTCTTATTTTTCCTCTCTTTCTAATCTCTCTCTTCCGTGAAGATTGAGATGGACACATCTGTCGAAATGAGCGACGAGGGTAGCGAGGTCGAAAACTCGATGTTGATGTCGACGGAGATGCGGTCGTCGAAATAGAGACTCACGACGACGACGTGATAGTTCGAGATCGGAGGACGGGTAAGAGTTAGATTTGTTAATTGATGTATAATGTTGAAAAATAAGTATATGAATTACGTGAATTAAGAGTATTTAATTGAAAATTATGTATATGAATTATGTAAGTAAGGATATGAATTATGTAAATTGAGCTATGAACTTTAAAAATGAGGATGAACTCTACGAATCATGATATGAACTTTTGAAACAAGTGTATGAACTTTTGGAATAAGGGTATGAAAAATACAAATTAGTGTATAAATTTTTAAAATAAGGGTATGAACTTTTGGAATAAGGATATGAACTTTTGAAATAAGGGTATGAAAAATACAAATTAAGGTATGAAATTTTTAAATAAGGGTATAAACTTTTGGAATAAGGGTATAAAATATACAAATTAGGGTATGAACTTTTGGGTATATTTTTGTTAATTAGAAATTTTTGGGTATGTTTTTGTTAATTTAGTTTCAAAAGTAGTATGTTTTGTTAATTTATCCATTAATTAACGCCCTAATTTCTGAGAGAAATTTGTCTGATTTGATTTAGTTAGTAGATAGGGTGGGAGAGTAATTACAGGAACTATCTGTAAAAAAAACATGGATCTAGTTGGTAATTTTAAAAATATTTTTTTTTAAAATAAGACTAAAAGCAAAGGAAGTTGAAAAAATAGAATTTTTACCAAGTAAAATAAGTAGTACATATAGCTAATTTTTCATATATTTAACTAGTTTGAACCATACTGAATCGGTTCAAAAATTGAACAGTTTCAACATAGCAGATATGTTGAATCCAAACAGACATGCTGAATCGTTTGCTTAGGGGTTTGCTCTGAATCGTTTGCGTAGTGGTTGTCTCTAAATCGTTTGCTAGAGTTTCTTCCTATATCCAGTTTTTTGGTCGGAATTGACTATTGATGACGAGCACGAGAGCTTGCTCGGTTTTAGAATACTAACTTGATGTTTCCTCATCAATACTTCATGTTTCTGGTCTATATTGACCCTTTTTTTTTTACCTTTATGGGAATATCCGGTTCATGGTAAATTTGTGGCTTCGGACTTGCTGTTTTTCGACTAATTTCACTGTTTTCTTTGACCCACTCTTCCACCATTACCTTCCAAACGTCAATAAGGGTCTAAGAAAGTAGGAAATTTTCATTATTCGCATGCTTTTTTTATTAAATCAACAGATTTAATTTCCATGCTTCCTCAACGATTCAAGTTTCTGCAGCTCGCTTCATCATGTCTTCGACTGCATCGGTAAAGGCCTCGGCATCATAATTTCTAACTTGGTTCATGTTAATTTAAATTTTGATAACAGTTAAAAATATTTAACTAGAATGAAAATTGAAATAGTTGTGTTCTTGGAGAACGGGATAGCTCATGTACTTTTTTTTTTTTACATGAGCTGCTCATGTAGAATATCAGCCCTCCATTTATGACAAACACGAGAGAACTTACTATAAGTAATAATCCTCACTTTCTTCAATTAACCCTCCTTGATTTACTCGGTTCAATCCAATTTTATATAATTTGTTTTACTCTTGGCTTAGTTCATATTAGTGTTTGGCATAGCATTTCAAAATAGTTTATTTTCTTTTCCTATATCAAATATATTATGTACTTTCAGTTCAACCCAAATTTATATTTTTTATTCTACTTTGACATTATTCGATGTTAGAGTTTAGCTTAGCATTTCAAATGAAAATTATCTATACCAAAAATACTATGTACTTCGTTTAGTTAAAAAAGAAACACGACTTGTAGTCTACTGAACTCAAGAACATTCTAATCAACATCTAGAAAATATAATTGTAAATTTGTAATGATGCCAATTTAAAATCTATTTTTGAATAATTTATATGCGTATTATATCCATCCTATTTACCACACTTGTCAAATTACAATTGTAAGTATTGGTTTGAGTAGCATGGTGTCAAATAACATATAGTAGTAAATAGCAGAAAATGAATATTGGCTAAGGCAGAGAGCACAAGTATAAAAAAATATGTGGGTGTCAAATACTTAATTTATATGATAAAAAAACAATATTAAAATTGCATGTAAAAATATTTACAAGAAAGAGTTACATTTTTTTAGTGTGATGGGGTGAGGTTGCTCTTAATGACCACCACTTAGCTTCTCCTGTTAGGTATCGGGTTTAATCAATGTTCTAATAGGCGCAAGACAGACTTTTTATAAACCTATTACACTACAAAAATGTATACACCAAAAAATATCAAAAAGTTAGTAAATTAGTTGATGGAGCCAAACTCGTTATCTTCCTTCTACAACAATTCAAATGCTGAAAATTTTAATATTCTTATTTTATTTAAGTTCACTGATGACTGGAAAAAAAATGGACTTATTAAAGTCGGTTACTGTTTTGTAAAGGAAATCTATATTAATTCAAAAAAATTGTCATCACTACCAATTTGTTATAGCACAATAGTATTATTAGATTATTTTCTTAAAAGTTAAAATTGAAGTGTTCAATGTGGCTTCTAAATGCAACTTAAAACTATAATGAGTAAGATACTTTATTATTTATCTTAAAACTAATGAAAAGTAATAAGACCAATCTTGTATGCCATTTTTGTTTTAAATTGACAACTTTATTGACACCGTTTACTTTAGTCAAAGGACAGTGAACACTTATAAATAAATAATACTTACACATTTTCACAATACAATTACATTACGAAAAACTTCAACTTATTAATAAAATACAATCATTACATATTTTTTACACAATACAAACATGAATAAAATACAATTACATCGAACAGCCAAGCCAAAAATTCTGAAAATACTTCGAACCATTTTATTCATGTTTCTCGTCCTCATTTCCGTAACCGCTATAGTCATACTTGGCATTTGGCTATCCGGTAAGTCCAGAAGCCAGAATACACAATCGAAGACAGTAAATTATTACAACTTAACCAACAAACACTATTTACTGTGACACATGATCAACTTAACCAACTTAATCAACTTAACTAACAAACACCTAAATGCAACTTTCAATTTTGTCATAAGAGCACACAATCCCAACTCCAAAATCTCTATTTACCATGACAAAGTCGAAACATCGGTCGTCTATGATAATCAAACCGTGACGTCAAATACTCTTTTTTTCATTTAACCAATCTCATAAAAACGTGACACGTTTAGGGGTGAAAAAAGGTTCAGGAGTTGTCAAGTTAGATATTCGAATGAAAGCAGAAGTGAGATTAAAAGCCCAGGGTTTATGAAAGTCAGGACATATGACCTTGAGGATGGGTTTATGGAAATCAACGCAAGGGCACTTGAGGGTATTTGTGTTCCCAGCTTTGCTGCCTTTCTCTTCTTCAGAGTGCTTTCAAAGGACTTATTGTGATGTTAAACTATGAGCTATATTCAGAAAACTTTATTCTATCTACTACCCGTTTTTACTCATTTACTGACCTTTGTATGATATGTTTCTTTCTTTCTTTTCAATGTGACACGTTGTATATTAAAAGGTTATAAAAGGAATAAACTCAGTATAGCACAATTGTATTCCTCAAGTGTAATGTAAGATTGTAAGTACATACCACAGTTAATATATAGGCATAAGCAGTAGTCTATTCACTAAGAAATCAAATCAAATCCCTTTATCATAGGTAATTACTTAAATAGGCTATTAAAAATCATATCAATCTAATATATTTGTATCCTGTTTGATCTCTAAATCCAATCTTATAGAATCGTAATACTCCCTCTTAAACTGACTAGTGAAGGCACGTAACTCCCAGTTTGGACGTAATTTTTTGGAATTGATGAACGCTAATGTCTTTTGTAAATATGTATTCGAGTTGGCTAGAGGACAACACATGAGTGATCAGGGCGAAGATAAGTGCAGACCATCGGGGTCGACGGCACCCCATAGTTTCGAAAATTATGATTTTTTCAATTATTAATAATGTATTTTCACTAAAATATGTTAAAAACGATGATTGACACCCCTCAATTTTTAGTTCATTGAATTTAGTGGATGATTTAAATTTTGGTACCCCGCATAATCCATTACTGGCTTCACCCCTGACTGAGATGCAGTAAACCTTTTTGTAACTTCTCATTAACTAAATAACAGTCGATCTCAATGTGTTTGGTTCTTTCGTGAAATATCGGGTTATAGACGATGTGAATTGCCGCTTGATTGTCGCAATAGAGACTGGCTAGATGAAGGTGAGGGACTTCTAAATCGTGTAAAATTGTACGAACCCAAAGAATTTCGCAAGTAGTAGAAGTCATAGCACGATATTCAGATTCAGTGGAAGAAGGAGAAATGACAGATTGTTTTTATGTGCGCCAAGAGACGGGACTACTCCAAGTGTGATAAAATAACCAGTTGTTGATCTTCAAGTAATGGAGCAACTTGCCCAATCGGGGTTATTATTAGAAGGCAAAAAAAATGCCGTGGGTGACAGTACCCTTCAGGTATCGCAGAATTTGTATGGCGTCATCATTATGTGGAACTCGTTGGTGTATATATAAATTGTCTTAATAGATTGACCGCTAATGTAATATCCGGTCTCGAAAAAGATAAATAAATAAATAAGTCGTCCTTTAAGACGTCTATATGTAGGGCTGGCACCGGTACGCTACCGACCTTTTTAAACTCATACCAATACCGTACCGAACTAGTTTGGTTTTCAGAAATTAGTACCATTACCGAACCAAACAAATCGGTATACCGACTTTCGGTATACCGACAATGTCGATCGGTATCGGTTCGGTATCGGTTTTATACCAAACATGTAAGAACTACAAAAAAAAAATAGAAACTTAACTACTCAATGACTCATGAAGAAAAAGAACATTAACTTTCAAAATCAAAATCAAATGAAGTACTATTTTCAGTTGGGCTCTCCACGGAACTTGATCCTAAACTCTCTGCAAAGATATAAAATAATTCATAAAGGTATAAACTACATTGAACAAGGAATAAAAGGTATCTAGGGGTAACATCGGTACGGTACCGAACTTTTTGAACTCGTACCAATACCGTACCGAACTAGTTTGGTTTTCAAAAATTAGTACCATTACCGAACCAAACAAATCGGTATACCGAAAATTCGGTACCGACTGATTCGGTTCGGTTCGAAAATCGGTCGGTTGGTATAGATCGGTACAAAATGGCCACCCCTATCTATATGAACCGGGGTTAGGAATCATAGAACCAGAAACATTGGTTAGCTTTAATTAATGTTCCGTAGGAGAATATGCAGGACGACACCCTAGTTGTCCAACATCTGAAAGAATATCGAGAATATATTTTATGGTTGATAAAAATTCCTTTTAACGATCGTGCAACTTCAGTACCTAGAAAAAAACTTAATTTTCCGAGGTCTTTCAACTGATATTACACACATATCACTTACCAAGTATAAACATCATAAATGTTTATTTAACATTATTTTAGAAAATAAAATTGATATTAAAATATGTCCCAAATATACTATGAACTTCGTTTAGTTAAAAAAAAAAAAAAAACAGACTTGTAGTCTAATGAACTCAAGAACATTCTAATCAACATATAGAAAATAAAAATATAATTGTAAATTTGTAATGATGCCAATTTACAATCTATTTTTGAATAATTTAAATGAACATTAGATATTAGATATTCAAGATGAAGATTTTGACTAATCAATTTCGTTACAAATATTACCTCTCAAAAAAAAAGTAAAAAGTCGTTACTATAATACTATCTGTCTAAAAAATTAACGAACACCTTTTTATTAAAGTCACATGATAGGGACCATAAATGTTTTAATTAACTGTAACAAATAAAGACCAAATAGAACTCTTACGTACAGAGACTATGATGTTAGCTATAATATAATATATGGAAAAATTAAAACGCGGTTTTATTCTATTGGACATATTTCCTTAAATCTCTCGCAACGGTAATATATCTGATTAGGGTTTTTATAACTTGAGCTCTAAGTACCAAAATTTCCCATTCTCAATAGATTAAATTAGTTACCCCCATTATAACATTATTCCCTGTTCACATTACATATGCATACATATCATATATTAGCACTCAAAAGTAAAAATTCAAGATTTACATACATACAGAATAAAGCATACCCTTTGTTCTTGTTCTGCTTCTACTACTCTTGAAAGTTAGAAAATAAGTACCTAAATTATGGAAAAAGAGAGAAATTATGAGATGACGGAAAAAGAGAGGATTCTTCAGAGGTATCTTGCTAATCCTCTTTACGACGACACCGATTTATACTACAGTGGTCTCATCGACTCTACCGAGTGTTTAGACCACATATCAGATAAGTCCTACAAAACCGCTGTATTTAATACACTTATGTCCCGATGGGTGGAAAACAAAGAATTGGGAAAACAAGTCCTCAAGAAACCGTGTTTCCCAGTTCATGTCACAAAGTGCAAAAGATCGCCGAATCGGGAATTTGTTAAAACCCTGAACCGGATTACTGCTGTTGATGAAAGTCAGAAAACCCCGTGTGATAGTACTAATACAGCAAAACAACCAGAGCTGCTGTTGTTGCCTAAACAGATCCCCGAAAAAGGTTTTCGATTGAATATCAAACTCGGAGGGAATATCGTATTTTCTGTCGCTAGGAGCTATGATATTACTGTCGTTCCAGAAAATCTTCCCGAAAAGAAGCGGCCCAGCAAGGAAGTTGAAAGCGATTTTATCGGGGCTAAAAAGAGGAAAATTATTGAGTACAAACCGCCAACTGAGAAAAACATTCCTTCGAAATTGAAGGCTAGCTATGATATTACTGTTATTCCAGAAAATTCTCCAACAAAGAAACAGCCGAACAACGAACATGAAAGTGATTTTATCAGGGCTAAAAAGAGGAGAGTTATTAAGTACGAGCCGGGAACTGATAAAAACATTCCTGTGGAATTGAAGGCTCGTTTGCAAAGAGAGGGCGCAATTTTGGTGATCAAGAAAAATCTGACTGCGACAGACGTTAATAATAATAACAGTCGTCTCGCTATTCCAGAATCGCAAATATTGGACCATGGTTTTTTGACAGAAGAAGAGGTTTTGTGGCTAAGTGAGAGAGATGGAAAAGCTGTGCGACACTTGTATGTGAGATTAATCGATCCATCTGGGGAAGAACATGATATAAAATTTGCAAGGTGGTTAATGGGTAATAATGTGGTGTATAATCTTCTAAGCCGGTGGAAACAAGTCGTGGCGGAAAATAAATTACGAGAAAATACTCCTATTGAGGTCTATTCTTTCAGACAGGAATCAAAAATCTATTTTGCTGTTATTAAAGTCTAAATTTGAATTCTTTTAACTCCCCAGATCCAGTTAAGATTTTGTGTCCTTTCAATGTATTTAAGAAGATATGTAAGTATAGTTGGTTTAGAAGACTAATGTAGTGATATGATTAGTATGAGTTTTTTTGTTTATTGCTGATGAGAGTGAAAACCAGACGATTTTGTAGCGTTAATTGTTATGAAAGAGCTCCAACTTGTCTCTTTAATTCTACCGGCTCTTATATCAGTTCATTATTCACCTTACATGCTTATATTTCGAACTTACGCAGCAGGTTTGGGAGAATTTGATTAAACAGGCCATTTAAATAGTTTGGTTCCCTATATAGCTTCCCAATAAGGGGTATCTAGTTAATTTTTTCCTTTCCATTTTGATAAAAAAGACTTTCTAGTTTCTTGCTAGTATTCATTCACTTTGGAACTGCATTAGGAAATGAAGTTGTTTTTTAAGAACGGACCATTTTCGGAAAAAGTTATCTACTCTTAAACTTCTCATGGCCCTGATGACCCAATTACGGTTTAGTATATTCCCGTTATAGAATAGGGATATTTTACCGACATATAGTCAGAATTGGAGCAATGCCAATGTCACGGCATCATTTTCTTCCACTTATGTACTTTTACAGATATGGTTGTTATAATTTCAATAACTAAAAAAATTGGTACTTTTCCAAATTCAATTTGGAGGAATACCTATAGTGGTATCAGCCCTCCGCGTGCGTGGCCCACCCACAGCGAGAGTTTTGTGCACCGGGTGCCCTATACAATAAGGATATTTCACCTTTTGTGAGTTTAGATGCTTATTTTTGGGGGTATGTGTGAAATCACTTGATCCTCCTAAATAATAAGAGAAATGCTTAGATGCCGAGTTTCTCAATCGGGTCGTGAATCCTCGAAAAACCATTTCCAGTTTATTTCGTAATCTTGAGTAGGGTTGGGTTCGGTCCGGTTCGGTTTTTGGCAAAACCGAAACTGATCATATTTTTCGGTTCGGTTTTTTTCGGTTTCGGTCTTTTTCGGTTCGGTTTTACTGAAAACTGAAACCGACCCGAAATTTTTTCGGTTTTTCGGTTTCGGTCTTTTACGGTTTTTTCGGTTCGGTTATCGGTTCGGTTCGGTTCGGTTTTTCCGGTTTTTCGCCCAGCCCTAATCTTGAGTTTTCATGTTTTAAAACTTAGCCTTCGATTAAGCCTTAACACTTTTTTCAACAGAAAAAAATCCATGCGTTCTTTTGAGTGGCTTCTTTACCACGTCAAGTTGATGGAGTTCCGTAGTTATATATGATAGCCGATAGGTAACACGAGCTCACTGAATATATCTTTTTTCTTTTCAGAGTTAGAGATCACGCGACTCCGGCATTGGTCCAACATGGAAAAAATAATATTAATCAATGGAGTATGATTAACGATTTGTAGCTACTAATTTGAACAAAGATCATGAGTTTCAGTTTCCAAATTTAGGATTTTGATCTCATTGAATAATTCTCAACAGTTGCAAAGAGTCAGTCTCAAAGATAACAAAATTAGATCTGGTTAGGGACATAGCAAAGTTTAAAGCTTTAATTTCAGATTCTAATTCAGATCTACTCTCAATTGCTGCAGCGAAACCCTTTAAAAATAGCCCTTTTTCGTTTCTAATAAGACCCCCAATTCCACTGCGATTTGTTGAAACTTTAAAGCAACCATCAAGATTAAATTTTATAAATCTCACAGGAGGTAGTATCCATTTAATAACTTTCACTAATCTTGGATAGGAGGTTGTTATTAGGTCCTTAGAAAGAATATCAAACTTTCTGGAGAATAACTTGCTTCCCCTTGCTTGAATATTGATTAAATTAATGGCATCTTTACAAATAAAACCACTGTCCATTTCAGCGTCTTCATACGTACTCTTACATCTAGACCTCCAAAATACACCGCAAAAGAATAGAAGGAATAATCTTGCATAATTTCCAATGATTTTTAGATTTAGAAATACTTGACTGTGACCACCAAGTAATCAAGTTACCTTTTACTGAAATATTTGAAGTACGAATACCCATAATATGCTGAAAATAACCCCACACTTCTTTAGCAATAGGCCCATTGCAGAAAACATGATTACTAAGTTCTCGGCTTTGCTTACAACATTTACAGATAGAAGCCAGAGTTATACCCTTCTTTTGAACCAGAGAATCGATAGGGATAGCACGGTTAAGAAGCCTCCACATGAAACAAGAAACTTTCAAAGGTAGCATTTTATCCCAAATTAGCTCATTTGTCCAAATTTTATTATGTTTTTCTCTATTTAGATGCCAAGCAGATTTAATAGAGAAGTAGCCTTGAGGATTATTCTTCCAAATAACGCTATCTGAACCATAGAAATTGATTTTAACACTTGTTAAAACAATTCTTGTACTGAAGTGGAACATTATCATCTATTCATTCATAATCCCACTTGTAGTCTGTCATTAGATCCTTGATTTTCAACTCAATGGAGATAAGATCGTCTTTTATTGGACCAGAACCTAACCAATTATCATAATATACTGACATATCCCCATTTCCAATTAACCAGATAATATTTTCTTTAGCAGCTTCCCTTACATTCAACATTCTGGTCCACGTATTATTAGCCCCTTTTTTATTACTCACTTCATTAGAATGGAGCTTTTTACAATATTTTGTTAGAATAAACTGAGATCACAAAGAATTTTCTTTTCTGAACTTCCACCAAAGCTTCATAGAAAAGGCTTCCACTATATCTTTAAATCTTCGAAGGCCTAAGCCTCCTTCTTCAACCGGTCTACAAATATTTTTCCACTTTATCCGGTGATATTTATTTTTTTCCCCATTCCTCCCCCCATAAGAAATTAGCTAAAATGCTGCTCCCTCCGTTCCTATTTAATTGTCCATTACGAAATTACGTGTAATTTTGACCGGCCAAAAATTTGTATCAAAATTGTCGGAATGAAATTTTTTAAAAGTTGATCATATAGTTCAAATGTTAAATTTCTTGATTAGATTTAAAAAAAAATTCATTTCGACAATTTTGATACAAGTTATAAGCCGATCAAAATTGCACGTAGTTTCGTAATGGACAATTAAATGGGAACGGAGGGAGTATCAATTTTCTGAATAACTTGTTTAGGAGGACACAGAACAGCCAAAGTATACAACATGTCGTTCTGACAGACACATCAACCTAACAGTATCTGTAACATCCCGTATTTTTATAAATGGTTTTATTTATGATTTAATTTATCCAAAAACGTTTTATACAAAATTTTATCAAAAACCGGTCACTCGACTAATTTTTAACCAAAAACCGAAACTCTTCCGAAAAACTTTATTTTTAAAACCTGTTACTAATTTTACTAATAAAAAGGACCTAATAGTTTTGTTTTTAAAGATTTGTTATTTTGAGTAGTAAAACTTTATTTTTGGATTAAGAGTTAACTATTAGAATTTTGGGGACCAAATAGTTCGTTACCTCAAACTATCTCAACAGATTTTTATAAACACTTCCAGCCACTTTTCAAAAGCAAAAATCAGTAAAAACAAGTAAGAAGAGAGAAGGAGAGAGAAGCAGAGAGAGAAAGAGAGAAAAAGAAGAAGAAGAACAGGAAAAGGAAAAGGAAACCACCATTAGCGGGTTTATACCGGAAGCATGTCCTCTACGCTCTAAGGTAACGGGGGTTATCCATAGCGACTAGACGAAGGTGTATGTTAAGATTATGTTTTACGTTTATTATAAATTGGAGGTTTTTGCCTTTTATATTAATCGTGTTCTTAAATTGTTAATTGGGGTTATTTGTTGTAGTTTTAATTCCATTATTTTAATGGTAGAGGTTGAGACCTTAGATACATTTATTTTGAATTAGCGAGATTATGGATGGGTTTGCATGATTTATTGGTTGTTTATGGGATTATATAGTTGTGGATGGAATTGGATAAATTTATGTTGAATAATGGTGAATTGTAGTTTATGCATACAAGGTGTTTGTTAAAATGCCCGAATGGGATTTTACGTTATTGGAGTTGTTTGGCTAGTTGCGAATTTAGTACATATGGTTACGTGTTATGTTATATTACGTTAAGTGGCATATGAGATGGTGTTATTTGATTAGTATAATATTATTGGCCGAGGCCTCAATATTTATACATATGAGATTATGTTAATTGGATGATTTTATATTATTGGCTGTGGCCTTGTGTTTTAGCTGTAGTGGCAATGGTCTCTGTCTCTTCCTAATTCCGGGGACAGAAGACGGCCGAGGGGATAAGGAATGACCTACCTTACGGACCGGGGTAGGTGGCGTGAGAGGTCCCAGTGTGCACTATTTACTTTTATGTTGCAATGGTCTCTGTCTCTCCCTAATTCCGGGGACAGAAGACGGCCGAAGGGATAGGGAATGACTCGTCTTACGGACTGGGGCGAGTGGCGTGAGAGGTCCAAGTGCGCACTATAAATCTATTTTTATGTTGCAATGGTCTCTGTCTCTCCCTAATTCCGGGGACAGAAGACGGCCGAAGGGATAGGGAATGACTCGTCTTACGGACTGGGGCGAGTGGCGTGAGAGGTCCAAGTGCGCACTATAAATCTATTTTTATGTTGCAATGGTCTCTGTCTCTCCCTAATTCCGGGGACAGAAGACGGCCGAAGGGATAGGGAATGACCTACCTTCCGGACCGGGGTAGGTGGCGTGAGAGGTCCATGTATGCTTTAGATGTGTGTTGATGTTAGTTAATTTATTTAATTTATCCCGCGGTAGAATATCATTATATTTCTTTTTATACGTCGTTTATCGTAGTTGTAGAATTTGTGAGTTCTTGCATTTATGGGATGGAGTGACGGTGTATGTGGTGCCGTCCCGTCTAGTTAGGTACGTGGGACTCACCGTTACAATTTTGTCATTCAGGTACATTATAGGTTGGCACATTTGGATAGGAGCTATCGCAATGCATCACCTGGGTTCGGGCTTTTGCTTTCTTTTCATTTATATTATATTTTGAGGTTTTACCCTACGGGCAATTTACATTCGTTTATTTTATCTCGTCTTGTAGCCGCGTTTGGCAAATACTTTTGTTTATTGTTTAATTGTTCCTTTAGCTCGCAAATGTTTTCTTTTAAAAATTTTAATTTCGTACCAACATGTTCTCTTTTTTTTCCTTTAAAAAGATCATGTCTCGATATCCGTGTTCTATGGATTTTGGGGCTTGACAGTATCCCTGATGCGCGGATTATTATTTTGATTCTTAATGAGTGTGCATGACCATTCGAAATCCGATTACTATTTAAGGAAACCAATCAATTTAAAACTAGTCTAACAGAGGACTTTTTTATCTAACAACTAAAAATCAAAAAGATTGTTGCAGTTCATATGAATTTTTTTGTCGATTTCAAGAGAAAGTAAATTCATTTATAAGCCATAAATATTTATTGATAGAACGCCGTCTACTAAATATTAAAATATAAAACTTTCGACTTATGTTGTATCAAACCTTCTGTTTTAAAAAGCTGGCTTCGTAGCGAAAAAGCTCGATTCAAAGCTTGAAATATCTTAAAAAGCTCGTTTTTCCTCTTTTTAGGCCGCTTAAGGTTAAAATTTCAATTGCGACACAAAATGAAAACGTTTGTTTTCACTTTTAGCGTAGCTCTTGCAAAAGCGCTTTAGCTTCTTAAAGCATTGATCAAACTCATAATATGCATATGAAGAACTTGGCAATCCGTAAGGTTCTACTCGATACACTTTCTTTTCTTAAACACATTTTTATTTCACCAGAACATGCAAATTAGGCACACTAAACATTTTCCACCTATACACCAAGAGTAAAGAATCTGTTTCCAATTCACATTATTTTGTAATTCATTAGATATGTAACATAAACCTCTTTGTGAAATGCACATATAGAGATTCTATCATCAAGACCATGGAGAATTATAAACGGGAGTGACAACCGACTTGATTTGGAGATACTTTTCGACGCTATCAATTCCATAATCTTTTCCAAATCCGCTCATTTTGTAGCCACCAAAGGGGCAATCTCTTTGAAATGCAAAATAACAATTAATCCAAACAGAACCAGCCTTGAGTGACCTTGATACAGTGTTGGCTATGTTTATATCATTTGTGATAATCCCAGCTGCTAGACCATATTTTGTTGCATTTCCTCTCTTGATTGCCTCTTCCATGGTCCTATATAATTAGTTGAGCAATTTGAGTAAAACTTACTGTGAAAAACATACTGTCTTCAGCTTTATTTTAGATACCTTTTGTATAAGAACTTAATTACATATACGTAAGTCTTTGTATGAATTCATATTTAATTTGATAAAGTGATGAGATAAGCCCATATGAAAATCAACTTACTTAAACTTCATGAGGGACATAACAGGTCCGAATATTTCTTCCTGCGCAATTATCATGTTGTCCTGAGCAAGATACATAACATAACAAGGTCAGACCATCGGAAAAAAACTTAAACTGCATTTATTGCATGAGATTTTAAATAGGTGAAATTGTAACCTTGACATCGGTAAAAATTGTTGGCTCGATGTAATACCCTTTTTGGCCAATAGGCTTACCACCAGTTAACAAAGTGGCTCCTTCTTTTTTCCCTTGCTCAATGTATGAAATAATTCTATCAAGTTGTTTCCTGCTAACCTGCACAAGTTGTAAATGTGAATACTTTTAAAAGAATTCTTTTGTAGACGAGAGTTCAAAATGGTCATATTTTTCACAATTCTTTCTTTCTTATAAATAGTTGGAGCTTTGGCTTTTAGTAGAGTTGCAGAAGAGGCATAAAACCTTTTTAGTATTTGTAAATAAAAAATATACCGATGAATTGTTTGATTCATACAAAAAACATAAAATGTCAAATAATAGGTGCTTGCCTAGAGCAGTCTAGTTACCTGTGGTCCTTGTTGCACTTTAGGATCAAAAGGATCCCCAACAGTCCAATTTCTCATCTTATCAAGCAATTTCTTCAAAAATTCATCATAAATTCCTTCTTGAACAAAAACTCGAGATGCTGCTACACAAATTTCCCCCTACAAAAAGAAGAAACTTTCAAGAACACTATTACGAGATTTTCTAGATCAAGTTTATCATTCTTGTATAAAATATAATCACAAACCTTATCAAGAATTTGATAATTTAGTTGAAGAAAACATTATTATGATTGAGAATACAAAGAATTGATGATCGAAAATATAAAAAAGTGAACTCCACCTTGTGAAAGAAATTACCAATGAGTGCCAAATCCGTGGCTTTATCAATATCTGCATCGTCAAATATTAGAAGAGGTGACTTTCCTCCTAATTCAAGTGAGACAGATTTCAAATTGCTCGTTGCCGCAGCCTGCATTAAGAGACGACCTACAGCTGTCGACCCAGTAAAACTGATCTGGAAATGAAAAATGAACCAAGGAAATAAGGGTGATGGTTACATTTATAGTAAATATTTTCAGGTAATTAGTTAATGATTACTTTGTCGACGTCCATGTGGGAGGCAATGGCAGCACCGGCGGTGGAACCAAAACCTGTTACAACATTTATCACTCCATCTGGAATACCTGCCTGTTAAAAGTGATAAAATAGTTTAATGTACATCATTATACTATATAAATGTATATAGTACACATGAAGAAAATTTTCTACTCAAATGCGATTGGAATCATTCACATGTTACAGTTTTCTTTAAATACTTTCTTAAGATTAAGATACGGATTTCATATCTTAAATGGATTTGTTGATATTGAAGCTTCTTATGATGGTGTAGCTGCCAGCGGGTGTTCTTTAACACTGGTTAGATTCGCGTTCAATTCCAACTATACCGGAGAATATTTTTTTGGTGATTGAATGAGATTTACAATTTCTTAAATGCAATTCCCATTACTTTCTACACTCCTGTAAATTAATGTTTCTGCTGGAATCCTCCCTATGCCATAGGGAAATGAGAAAAAACCCTCACTATTTCGATTTTTAAGTAAAGTAACTTACTAAGTTGGCCAAATGAGCGCAATAGAGAGCAGATAGAGGTGTCTGCTCAGCTGGCTTAACAACCACGGTGCACCCAGCCGCTAAAGCAGGCGCTACCTTCAAGAAAAATAACGTGAGTGGGTAATTCCAAGGGATAATAATTCCCACCACACCAATTGGTTCCTTTAATGTATAACCATGATACTGTCCTGACATTTTCAGAGTCTCTCCATGAATTTTATCTGCGACACCAGCATTGTAACGAATATCGTCTGCCACAATAGAAACTTCTACATCAATTAAGAAAGAGTGTAGTTTCCCGTTATCGATGGTTTCTAACGTAGCTAGCTCCTTTACGTGTTGTTCCACCAAGTCTGCATATTTCATTAGCATTTTGCCCCTTGCCTGTGCAAGAACATAAAATTAAGAAATTAGAGGAGATAAGTTTATAGTGTTGCTCATGATTATTTTTTCTTTTTTTCCCTTTTTAGTTACTATAAGAAAGTTTGACCTGATTTGAATTTGTACATCAATAGGATCGTTTTTAAGTCCGGCATTATCAAACAGAATTCATTTAAAACAATTTTGTCCTTCAATTTTACAAAGCATTAGAGTTGGTAATTGTGGAGGATGAAAGAAATGATTATCACGGAGTTGGTCGTGAATAACCCATATGTTAATATGCTATATCGTGTGCAAGATGTTTTTAAATAGGGGAAATACCTGATATATTTCGAAACAGTGGAAGTAAACATAAAAATTGCATAGTTTATTTGATTGAAAATCATAGGAAAAATAAAAATATCGGTCCTATAGATTAAACCTTTAGCCATTTGAGGCCATTAGATTGAAAATGGCTCACTTAAAAAGATGAGAACTCAAAAGCATACTGGATTATAAGCAGAAAATTAAAAGAAAAGTACTTATCATGAATATTTAAAGAACTTGGTACTATTGTAATTTCAGCTACTACAAGAGAATTGAGATAATATTTTACTTACAGATCCAGATAGTCTAGGCCAAGGGCCATGGTCAAAAGCTTCTCTAGCAGCTTTGACAGCTAAATCAACATCTTCTTTGTCCCCTTCAGAGATCCTTGCTATCACTTCTTCCGTTCTCGGGTCTATTGTTTCAAATGTTTTTCCTGTTGGCAAGATATATTACAATATTTATCAAATATTGCAATATCAAAGTTTGTAATTTTTCATTATTGTATAAAATATTTTAATTGCTTTCATGTTTCCATAAAACTTATATTTAGATCCCAAAAACATTTCAAGTTTTGTTCTTCAATCCTTCTCCATCTCGCCATTCGCCATCTCGTTATAATTGAAGACATCTGACAATCAAATTTTGGCCACTCATTTGATCTAATCCTGGTTTAACAGTTTTTACTTACATATGTTTCGTGGTTCCTATCGTTACCTAGTTGGATATATTGATGATATAAGAACATTTTGAATGTTATTTCAAAACAAAACAAAAAAACATTTTGAATGAAAAATGGAGGGGAGTTTTCTTTCGCAAACTAAAACAAGAGAGATTAACTAAGCTCGTCGTGGTGCGTGGTCTTATCATTATCGAACGTAATTCACAATCTCTCTCCTACCTATTTGGAAGAGATCAAGTATTTGTAGGAGTTGCATTTTGACTTAAATTCTTTTTTTAGAAAAATTAAGACCTCAATAATCTAACTACCAAATTTTCTGTTCCACTGTTACCAACAAATGATGTGTTCCAAAATTAAATTTCAAACTTACAAAATCAATGGCTTCCACTCTTTCATGCTAAGTTTTTACTATATTCTCCTTGGGTTATTGAAACTTGTTATACTCTTCTCATATAATATATAAATTCTATATGCTCTAATCTCTATAATTTTGGTATTGTATTTTTACTCGATTAGAGGCGCCTGCCTACCTGTTTAGCTTAACTTGTGCGTATATAGGCAGTCTAACAAATATATTCATGCAAATAAATTCACAAAGCCATACAAATCCGCACACTTACAAAACTCAAATAATATGTCAACGTTTATGTATAAACGTTTTACGTATAGGAATATATATATTTTTACCTATCAAAACATTGTTAAGAGAGTTTTGAGATTTTGTACAAAGCAGAATGATATGAGAAAAGAACCTGAAACAGAATCAACAAACTTTCCATTGATAAACAGCTTCGTGAACTTTATTTCTGGAATTTTATTCATTCTTGAAACCATTATCGAATCTCTATCTCACTTTCGCTCGTTATCCCGTTAGAAAGCAAAGCACTCCGTATATAAGTGTAGCATAATTCAATATATAATGATGGAAAGTCGTTTGATACAAAACTTAATATGAATAATAAATTGGTTCTAGGAGAAAATGGCAAAGTCTCAATGATAGGTGCGTGTCTGTGTAATGACCGAGTCTTATGCTATATTGAATTGGCATAAAAGTTCATCTTTATTTTAATGAATCGTGGTATATAATTATAAATTTCTTCTGTCATAACTACGATACAAAAGAGTATTTAACCGGCACTTTAATCAGTGGATCCTCCAAATATATAAATTTATATGGCGCACTCAGATGAATACTAAAAGCAAAAACGATAACAATTTGTTTATTAGTTAGTGGTTAGAAATTTGGAACAGATATTGTTGAAATGAGAAGTTATCAATTTTGTAATAGCAAAAAAGTCCAGTTCCAAACTACCAGTTTGACAATCTTACGTCTCCATAAGCTTAGCTCCTTCCACCTATTCACTCTTACTATTCTTAGCTTACATATTATTGTTAGCGATGTTTTAAAACGCTAAAATATCGTTGAAGCGTTTTGGAATTTTATCAAAACGTAAGTTCCGAGATTAAAAACGTATGTTAGAACTAAATCTATATGCATGAATAGACTTTTATGTCAAACTATTAAAATTACATAGGAACGAATACAAGGATAAACCTGGTTCCATCGTGTTGGATACGATAACGGATTATGGGCTATTGGTCTTTCACATACTAATCATCATCTCTCCATGTTGATGGTAATGGATGATGAGTTATTAGAGATTAGTATTGGGGACCAAACCCTATATTATTTATATAGTAATACTAATTAGAATCTCATAAACCATAATTAGTTTACTATTGGATAATACACATTACAAAGCTCATACCAAACCGCATGTTTTATTGGACTATTCTTAATATATCATTTAATTGTCTCATTTAAGAATATTAACGCAAATATAATTGTCTTAATTAATTAGCCAACACGTTAGGTTATTAAAATAACCTAACAGCGTAACCTTTATTAGAAAAATGTAAACACGTATGCTCAAATAACTATGGAATGTATGCTCAATAACTATGAAATACATGAAAACAAATTTTCAAATACATTAGAAATAACTAATATTAGCATAGTTTAATCATCGGGAATGTTCAACATAACAAATGGCTACCGAGTTAACGCAATTTGTGAAACTATTTTTTTTTTGTGAGAATATTTTTTCTTTCTTAACTAAAACCTTGAGCTTTTTTAGTTATAAGGCGTGTTTTTAGCATTGACGCATGAAAACATTGTTTTTTTTTAGCTTTTCGAGCTTTATGTTAAATCTCAACAATATTTCTTTGAGCTTTTCGGGTATCACCGCGTGTTAAGGCGAGCTTTTTAATACATTGATTGTTAGCATATTTTATTTTATTTTTAAAGAAAAAAACTGGAACCTATTTCTATATTGCATGATAAATGTCTCCAAAAGAAAAAAAGTGCGACATAATGGGTAGTTCTTGTAAATTGGCTTCAACACCAGGAGATATTCAGGCAATAAACAAATAATAATGAAAGTTGCATATAACATAGTGTTCCCAACAACTAGAAACTATAAGATACTTAAAAGATTACATTTTGAAGTTGGATCTATTTAACAAGTACGTACCTGATTGAAATTACCTTGCAAAAGGAGAAAATGAGCTGTTTGAGAAGGCCTTTGCACGTTTCATAGTTTTAGTCTTGTAGTTACATATCTTATATGTCAGGTTACAACAAACACCTCTTTGAAAAGTAAATTGTTCGTAAATTGAGTGTCGTTAAGTTTTAACAAAATAATAAGTTGTAATTATGTTGCTAAATTTTGACGACGCTCACTTTACCAATAGTTTTTAAAAAGTTGTTTGTTGCTATCCCGACATTTTCTTGTAGTGATTAAAGTAAAAAAAAAAAAAAACGGTATGCTTAACCAACATGGACACTTATGCGCTCTATATGAACAAAAGTTGGCTGAAATCAAGGCGAGGAACCTGACCCTGAATAAGAATTCCTGAATTGGAAATTTTCCACTCCCCAGATGAATTATTAGGACTGTGAGATTGATTTATTACGGATTAACAAAAAATTTACTAGATGATAAGCTTTTGGTTTTGTTACTTTTTGTATCCATTATTGATCCTCACCTAATTTTCCATAACTTAGGAATGATAATTAATCCATTTAGCTTAAACTGAACCTACTTGACCTCTTAAAAAAGACGCCCATTCAAGTAAACATAAGCACTACTTACATTCAGGTTCATTTTTTATTTTATTTTTTGATCATTACATTCAGGTTCATTGTTTCTGGCAAACTTTCACTAAAAACGCAAAGGTTTATACATAGTTATTAAGTTGCGATTATTGTCCATAAGTTGACATAAAATGATATGACAGAAAGGAAAGGAATATAAAATTGTACTGTGATGTAGACTTGCAAGCTGTCGTTATTATACTATTTGAAATATTTGCAAACTGTAGTTAACATGTCAATTTTTTGGATCATTTCTGATCTCACTGCTAATTTTAATATCTATATAAGGAGTTTCAAATGCAATTTTATTTGTAAAACTTAATATGCAAAGAATATTAAATACAGTAGGTAAGCTTGATATGATTTTACTCTTAGTTGGCATTTTCGTGAATTTGTGAAAGGGATACAAGTATTCAAGTTGAAACAATCAATTTTTCCAAACACAAGTTGATTAACACTGTAATGATGATTACTTAAGTTGACAGTTATGTTCTCGATCGGTTGTTATACAGTTTCATCACAATTACCAATATTAATTTTGGCTCTGCAATGTCGATTTTTCTTCATCCCTCTTAAGTCTCAAGCAAAAGTTGGATACACTACCAACATTTAGAAGTAATTCAAAAGCCCCCATTCTATAAATTGTCACTAAGATGAATGCTTCTTCAGAAAAGAAAACACTGGATTCCTAAAGATTTCTTTCATTTTGATAGTTTCTTCCTCAAAGAAACACAAAATTATTAATGATGAGAGACACGATCGGCCTTGGAGGAGGTTTTGTTACCAGCAAAATAAATTGGTGCCCCAATTTTTCATTATCCGATTCACTTATGTACATGAAGTTTTTAATTACCAACATTTACACGTGTAATGTATTTGTACAGATATACGAATTCATATTTATTTTATTGTTGCTCTTCGAAATGGTGCTGGGCGGTTCCCCAATGAGAGACACGGTGATGTGTTCGTATGTCCAACAAAAAGAGTTCTTCGTTTATTTATTTGAGCTGCTTCTCTCTTCGACGATACACCGCCATATCTTCTTCGGTGTTTTAAAAACATAAACGAAATTCGGATATTGATCAAATTTTGATATCACTTATTTGGAATTAACGAGCAAACTACAAAGTCTAATTCCAACCTGGCTCGCCAAGTATAATTACCTATGTTGATTCGTTTATTTTCTCAAGGGTAAATTAGCCTTTACTGACCTGGGTTTTGGCCTATTTTATGATAAGTGACCTATTTTTTTGAAATTTCGGTTTTGTTACCTAAGTTTAACTCTGTTAGCAATTTAGTGACCTGCTACCATATTTTTCGAAAAAAAACATATTTCTTGCTAAAATGACTAAAATACCCTCAGATTTTGGAGGGAAATTTCATTTTGGCACTGCCACGTGTTGCTCTGCTTTTTTTTTTTTATTTATTTATTTATTTTGCTGTGATTTGTTTTAAAATATCAAAAAAATTTCCAATTTTATCCAAAAATTTCGTCAATTTTATCCCAAAAAAAATCTAACCATCAAACTCATTCATATTTCACATTAATATATTTTTTTTATCAAATCAACGTCACTCTACCACTACAATTATCCCCAATTTTACCAAAAAAAAAAAACTCTCTCAATTTACCAAAAAAAAGAAACATCCCAATTTTACCCAAAAAAACCCTAACTATCAACAATCAAACTCCTTCGTATATCAAATTAATATATTTTTTTCTCAAATTAATATAACTCTACCACTACATTTATCCCCAATTTTACCACAAAAAAAAACATATCCATAAACTCTAACCATCAACCACCAAACTAATTACTAGGACTAAGTTTATTTTAGTTTGGTGGTTAATGGTTAGAATTTATTTTTTGTAAAATTGGGGGAGGTTTTATTTTGGTAAATTGGGATATGTTTTTTTTTTTGGTAAAATTGGGGATAAATGTAGTGGTAGAGTTATATTAATTTGAGAAAAAAATATATTAATTTGATATACGAAAGAGTTTGATTGTTGATGGTTAGAGTTTTTTTTGGGTAAAATTGGGATGTTTTTTTTTGGTAAATTGGGAGAGGTTTTTTTTTTGGTAAAATTTGGGATAATTGTAATGGTAGAGTGACGTTGATTTGATAAAAAAATATATTAATATGAAATATGAAGGAGTTTGATGGTTAGATTTTTTTTTGGATAAAATTGGAAATTTTTTTGGATAAAATAGTAAAAGTTTTTGATATTTTAAAACAAACCAAAAAAAAAAAAAAAAATAGCAGAGAACCACGTGGCAGTGCCACGTCTGTTGTATATAAATATATTGGTCATTTTATTTAACTTAATTGGGAAAATATTGTTTTACCCTTGTAGTTAACAGACGTGAGGGCACGTGACAGCACGTGTAACATTTTCCATCCACTGAATTGACGCAAGGTCACTAAACCAATACCAAACTTAAACTTAGGTCACAAAACCGAAATTTCAAAAAAATAGGTCACTTATCATAAAATAGGCCAAAACTCAGGTTACTGAAAGCTAATTTACCCTTTTCTCAATGATCCCCTTGTTGATGTCTAACTCCACAATATGCCCTATATCTCCATATTTATCCAATTACAGTCCTGAACAATCAATATTACAGTTTTGCATATAACATGCATGCATAATGCTAAACAAACAATTGTTTTTACTTATCTTTCCAAAGACCAGTTTGCGACCATGGCGATTATATTAAGGAGATGCATCCAAGGTAGTGGTACTGGAGATTGGGTGATGGGAGCCATTTCTATCATGTCTTGACGAGCAAGAACATTTAAACAACAGATAGCGAAATATGATTACGACCAATAATCCCACATAACAAGTATCTGACCCATGAAGACCTTAACAAATTGATAAACTACATTTAGGCAATTTTAGATACAGCATTTGGCCGGGCCACACTTTGAGGCCGGTTTGCATGCAGGCAGGCTTCTCGGTCAGCCTAAGGGATACAACAATAATGACACAAAAAGTACATAACTGCTTATATTATTGAAAACGAGCATGAGCTTTTGACACTGAGGTTTACATATTATTGGAATGAATAGGTGAAAGTGCACAACCGAAATATAGTAATTCTCGTTTGTAAAGAAAGCCGAAAAACTGATGGTACAAAAATAACTATCTAGGCAAACCACATAAAAAAAGATGAAGACAGTTGTAGCTGAACATGAAACGGCCTCCAGCTCATATCTAGCCCTTTTCATATATATGTTTTCTGGATCATCGAGTCTCATCCTCGAGAGCACGGAAACCTGAGGTCAGATCATCATAAAGTTTCTTAAATTTGGCAACAAGAGCATCCTCCCCTTCAGCTGGATCCTCAAATTTCTGAGACCTGTACATATATTTACAAACACATACAAATTATTTTTTACAAAAAACTCCTGAAGGTAGAAGATGAAAAGAAGGGAAAACACAGGAGTACTTACACTAAGCGGTAGAATAGGTCTCCTAAACGGTGTTTGATAAGTGAGTAAGTTATCTTTTGTCCATCCATACCAGCTCCTCGCTCCACGGACTGCACATAAGTCAAGAACTTGTTACAAAAAGAAAATACATAACTCCAGCTTGATTAAATCTGTAATAAACTTCTTATTTGCAACAAAAAACCAGTGCCAGGTATTTAACAAATGAAAGCAGTTAAGGCAACACGTATAGGCAGTTAGTGAGGGGGGGAAAGTGGGTAACAAAACATTAAGCTTGTGACCAACTGTAGTGTACATTTGCTTAACCGATTTATTTCTTTACACATCACTAATCATATCAAGATGACGAAAAAGTTATGTTTTCATGATCTACTATGTCAGAGTAATTCGTGAAGTGATTCCATATATAACAAGTGATCAACAAGGAAAATACTGATGATAGTCACCTTTCAGTTCACCCAAAAGAGTTCTCAATAAGATCAAAGAAACGAAGAGAAGGTAAAAAGATGAACAAGGAGAAGAAAGGCGGAAGAATACCTGGTTGGCCAAGTTATAAAAGTGAATTATGTTTCGCATCATCCATACAGACTTGTAGAAAGGGCAGAATTTATCGTACCTGTTGTCAACCAAAGTTTAAAATATATAAAAGGGTGACGTGTGATAATATTAAAGCATAAAGTATTTATATCTTAATATACATGTACACACAAATATGCATATAATTATCACTTACGGAGTAAATGCGTTCTGGGCAAGGTAGTCTTCTCTCAAAAGCTTTGCGGTCTCCAATGTAATCTTATCACTTTCAGCTAAAGCGTCTTTTCCAACCAACTGCACATAAAGCACAAGAGGTTAATCTCTAACAATTAACAACAGAAATTTATTTCTACAAGTTTCTTAAGCAATTGAGTTTTATGATTACAAGTTATTTGCTTCGAAGGTTTTAGACATTATCAGCGTCTTCTACCTAGTCCTCGTCCTTTTTACACAAACCAAGTATATCAAAATGAAGACCATCTCAATCAATACACACATAATGTTGCAATGAAAAAATAACACGCAAACAGCTTTCTCGAATAAAGTAGGCAATATATTGCAATTTAATGTAACAAAACTAGCAAGCTCCAAAAGAAGAAAAAGAAAAAGAAAAAGAAAAACAGAATAATCAACCACAAGTTACCTGCACAATTTCATTCAAGTCATCTTCTCTCTGTAGTACTTCACGAGCCTTTGTCCTGATGTTAATAAAATCTGGATCAAATTGCTCATAAAAGGATTCCAGAGCCTGACATGGAAAAAAGATAACGAATTAACTTGTGGGGTCAAATGAATCGAGCAGGGAAAGGCGAATGATAAAAGAATTACTAAGCACATACCGTGGAATACTTTGAATAAGAAATGAGCCAATTGACAGAAGGAAAATGCTTCCTCTGAGCTAGTTTCTTGTCTAGACCCCAGAAGACCTGAAAAAGCATTTTTAAAATTTTAAATCAGAAAAGTTACCGTAAAACCTTACAAGAATTCACATTAAGTGCAATCTCTATGCATCATGGTTCATGAATATATGCTCTACTCTTAACACCTTCTCACAAGTAAAAGAAAGCTAGCAAAATATGACACCTGGACAATGCTGAGGGTGGCAGATGTAACAGGGTCAGAGAAATCTCCACCAGGAGGAGAAACGGCACCGACAATTGTGACACTACCGGTACGCTCAGGTCCACCGAGGCACTTCACTTTACCAGCACGCTCATAAAATGATGCCAAACGCGCTGCTAGGTAAGCTGGATATCCACTATCTGCAGGCATTTCTGCCTGAAAAAAGAAAACCGATCCAAGAAGAAATCAAATTTTGCACAGCCCCCCTTGTTTTTTCACATAATTGTGCCACAATTAAGGTAATTATCATAGATAGTTGTAGCATTTTCGAACTACATCAGTATAAAACAATGAAAAAAACAGAGCACAACGGTAAAAGACTAAGGTCTAATTGAGTTATACTTCTACTTTTGATTTGATCTTGTCTTACTATGTTCTAAACAAGAGCGCCATGTGATAAAAATTTCCAAACTTGCACCAAACATTTGAAAATCTTAAAGATTAGCATCACAAGAGAAGCACACTAGATATCAAGCAAGCTGGTTTTTGTGTTCGTAAAAAGCTTTAGGTTTGTCCAGCTTAAAAGCTTTTAGTTTTTTCAAGCCAAAATTCCAGATAAAATCTCCGCGAACTGAACAACCAAATGCAGACCAGTTTTTAAGGGGGGGGGGGGGGGGGGGGAAAGCAAAAAGCTTTGCTGAGATGTTTCAACCAGGCAAGGCATGAATATATGGTCACAGGTCACTCACCAGGCGTCCTGATATTTCACGCAATGCTTCTGCCCATCGTGATGTTGAATCTGCCATCATGCTGACATTGTAACCCATATCTCTGAAATATTCAGCTATAGTGATTCCTGAAATTTCAAATTAAAGATTCTCAGAGGAATTACTCACAGCAGTTGATTGCATTTATGCCTCAGCAACATACTTAAGTTCAAAGCAATGGCAACAGTAATATTATCACCTGTATAGATTGAAGCTTCACGAGCAGCCACAGGCATGTTTGAAGTATTTGCAACAAGAGTTGTTCGTTTCATAACAGATTCCTCACGACCATCGGGTAATGTCATTGTCAATTGTGGGAAATCCATAAGAACCTATACGATTTATAAATTATAAGAAAATTTCAGCTTTTAATAGTGACAGAACGGTAAAAAAAGAACGAGAACAGTGAAATATACCTCTGCCATCTCATTTCCTCTTTCTCCACATCCAACATAAACAACGGTGTCGGAGTTAGAGTACTGCATCATGTCGTACCAATAAGAAATAATAGAAAATAAATTGAGTTTATTTTATGAATGTCTGTAATGGAAGAGTCGATGTTTGAACGAAAATACCTTGGAAAGGGCTTGACTGATAACTGTTTTACCACATCCAAATGCACCAGGTATGGCACACGTACCACCAAGAACCGAGGGGAAAAGAGCATCCAAAACTCGCTGACAATATGGTAAGGTTTTCGTAGGTATAAGAATTTTGAAAACAAAAGCCTATATGGAGATTTATATGAAATATGGGCAGTCACTCTACCTGCCCTGTGAGAAGAGGGGTATCAGCAGCAAGCTTTGACGCAACAGGCCTTGGAGTTCGAACAGGCCAAGTCTGCATAAGTGAAGGCACAACCACATTATAAACATAGTATTCAATGTCATAAATTCCAAAAGTGAACAAGTAAAAGTAAACTGACTACAGCTAATAACCTGAAGCATAGTGATCTGCTTTTTGACTCCTTGGAATTCAAGCTCCAGAACAGTGTCCTGCATTTGTATAGGAGAAAATGTTGATTAAAAAAGTCCTATCAAAGTTTACTACAGTGTCTCTGTATAAAGAAAAATAGGATATTAGAAAATAAATTAGATACGATACACACGTTCAACGAATATTGACCAGCTGGTGCAAGATAGGTTATTTTTCCCATAGCATCAGGAGGAAGAGCAACACGATGTTCCATTAAACTGTTTTCAATAACAGTCTGAGAAATGATTTGAAAACATGAGAATGTTAGATGACGCTCAGAAAAGGAGACATGTAATGAATGAAAGGTTCAGCTACAGAGGAAGTAAGAAACTTACAGCATACAAGTCTCCTCCTGTAAGAAGATCTCCTTCACCTGCCACAACCAAGAGATACTTAAAAAATTTATTCAATAAGAACCCATTCCCAGCTCTTCTCATTCTAGGTGCACTTATACAAGGAAAATATAATTACTAATTTTTAGGTACCTATTTTCTTAGGGTTAAATTCCCAGAGTATATCCTTGTCAAGAGCAGGGACTGAGACACCACGGGGAATATACACATCACCAGATCTCTTAGCAATTGTTTTCAGTGGCCTCTGTATAACTCAAAAAACATGAATTGTTAAGGGGTAATAAAAGGATACAAATTTGATAAGACATTATTGGCGCGGACAATTTTGAAATCATGAGTTTTACGAACCTGAATCCCATCAAATATATTTCCCAAAATTCCTGGACCCAATTCTACTGACAAGGGCTGCAATATCATTTAAAAAATTACATTTCATGATGAAAAATATAAATGAACAAAGGCTTTATAATTTATCAAAAACATTCACCTTGTGTGTTCTAAGAACGGGATCATTGACCATCAATCCAGCTGTTTCTTCATACACTGCAATAAAATTATGTTATTGTTAAGAAACTTTAAAGCTCTACTAGAATGATGACTTTTGCAATTTGGAAAAAGTTAATCTGACATTTATTTAACAGAGATCACCAGAGAATTAACCTTGGATTGTAGCGGAATCTCCTTCCAAACGAATAATCTCCCCAATAAGGTTGTCATGTCCAACTCTTACCAGTTCGTACATAGCAGCTCCAGCCATTCCATCGGCAACCACCACGGGCCCCGATACCTATTCATGACATGGACGATAATTGTATTCAGAAAATATACAAATAATTGTATTCAGCTTTGTTCTCTAGTGGAGTTGCATTTGTATAATGCAAACTTCCAACAAAGTGACTTAAAAACACAGCCAATGTATATTCTGGAAAACCGAGGCAATAAAGTCTCCCGATACGTATACTTGGGAAAACTGCATGAGAAGGAATCAATCGAAATCTACATTTCAAAAATTTTCAGTGTAGTAAAGCTGTGGTGTTGGCAAGCAATCACCGAATCATGTAGGGGTTTTCTAGGTAGATATTATAAGTTTACTTACTAGACCAACATTTCCTGCTTGTTTGGCCCCAAAAGACTACAAGATGTAAGCTTAATTCATATAGTTTTTCCTAAACTTGGAAAAAAGGAAAAAGATATTCACACAACTTTGCCACTCCCTTGCACACTCCCTTACATGTATAATAATATATTTTTGTTAAAAAATACTTTTTATCCCTCCATATATATATATATATATATATATTTGAGTTATATATATATATATTAGTAATACTAGATCTAATAAATTTTCTTATTTTTAATTAATATTTAAATTTAGGGTAGGCTCAACTATGGTTCTATTATATTTTTATTTGGGTTTTTAGTAGTTTGGGTTTTTATTATGTTGAATATTTATATTTTGGTTTATCAAATTATAGATTGTATTTTATTTATATTTGGAGGGATAAATATGTCTTTCATTAACTAGGGAGTTGTGTGCAAGTTGTGTGTCTAGCATCACCCTGGAAAAAAACAGCTTTTTCTAAAAAAATAGAATTGACCAAATTCTTTGAATGCAACACAATTGAAATGATACCAAATTGCAGAAATAACACTCAAATACAGATGGATCATCTTCGCATCATTAAAGGTTTAAGCTGAATAGCTTTTGCCTGCTCAAGTTCTGCACTTTTTGGTCGTCCCAAAAACGTAGATCTACTATTCAACTTATTATTTGAAGCTACTAGCTCCTTTTCACGTATAAACTATAACCATACAAATCCTCAGAAATAAAACACCAACAAACAAACACAAACATGAGCACAGACACAATTGAGCAATAACACAAAAGTTCACAATAAGATCTATCAAATCTGATTTTCTAACAAAAACACTAAAAGGGTATTCAAAAGAAGAGACCTTAGAAAAGTGAATGTATGATTGTTTATCAACTACACAAAAAACACTACAAAAATGAGCCCAAACCCAATGGAGCAAGAATCAAAAAGCTCACAACTGAATATCCAATCAGACCTAATAAATCTGGCTTTCTAACTAAAACACTACAAGGGTATTCAAAAGAAGAAAGCTTGAACAAAATTAATGAATAAATGTCTATCAACTACTGAACAAACAAACACAAACATGAGCCTAAATCCAATTGAGAAAAAACCAAAAAAGTTCCGAAGTAGATATCCAATAAGATCTTATAAACCTGTTTTTCTAACTAAAACACTAAAAGGGTATTCAAAAGAAGAGACCTTTAGAAATGTTTATCAACTACTGAACAAACAAACACAAACATGAGCCCAAACCAAATTGAGCAATAACCAAAAGTTCACAACTGAATATCCAATAAGATCTAACAAGTCTTATCACATAACAAAAATACTAAAAGGGTATTTAAAAGAAGAAACCTTGACAAAAATGAATGAATAAATGTCTATCAACTACTGAACAAAGAAACACAAACATGAGCACAGACACAATTGAGCAATAAGAACTGAATATCCAATAAGATCTAATTAATCTGGTTTTCTAACAAAAACACTAAAAGGGTATTCAAAAGAATAGACCTTTAGAAAAATGAATGTGTAAATGTCTATAAACTACTGAGCAAACAAACACAAAAATGAGCACAGACCCAATAGAGCAATAACCAAAAAGTTCAAAACTGAATATCACAACACGATCTTACAAATCTTATTTTCTAAGAAAAACACTAAAAGGGTATTCAAAAGAAAAATGAATGTCTGATTATATATCAACTACACAACAAACAATAACCAAAAAATTCACAACTAAATAACACAATAAGATCCAATAAATAAATCTGATATTCTAACAAAAGTACTAAAAGGGTATTGAAAAGAAGAGACCTTTAAAATAAATAAATGTATGATTGTTTATCAACAACACAAGAAACAATAACCAAAAAGTTAACAACTGAAAATCACAATAAGATCTACTGATAAATAAATAATAATAATAAAAGGGGGGGTAATAAAAAGAAAGTCTCTACCTTTCTAACATAACCATATTCACTCTCCTTTTCAGAATCCTCAAAGGTAGTTAACCGAGCTCCATACACAGATGGCATTTTTATTTTATTTTTATTATTTAATATTTATTATTATGAGGTTAGACCCAGATACAAAGATCACCTTATGTACACAAACCCAATATAGATCGTGATATATATATATATATATATATATATATATATATATATATATATATATTACTTTATTCCATTTGGGGTTGGGATCGTCACAGGTGGCTTGTTTTGATTTGTATTGGTGTGCAGATTTATTTTCAATAACAGTATGCAGATAATATCAGTATCATTTTTATTGAAAATAGTATCTAGTTGTTGTATACACTTTGTTTCGACTACTAGGCCCCGAAAATGCTACCGAAATTCCAACCCGATCCGACGTTCGATTTTTTTCCTATCCGGTTTTTTCCGACATGATGTTGTCTCAATCCGAAAGATCGGATTTTTGTCCCGTCCCGAAATAATTCGGTTCGGCATCGGATTTTTATTTTAAATTCCGATGGATTTCCGGATCCGATAAAATTAATATACATTAAAACAAAATAAAAATCTTATTATGAATAGTACCATTTTATATTTATTAAAAAAAAATGAACTTACCCTCACATATACTATATTTACTAAATAACACACTTTTATTTCTGTATGAGTTTATTGTTACATATGTTGTGTATACATGTTAATTTTAAATAACTAAAATTATAACATTTGGTTCCTACTTTTAATTTGAATTGTATTATTGTTTATTTTTTTTAAAAATAATTATAATTAGCTGTCTTGTTTGATAATCAATCTTATAAACGAATACAATATCAACATAGTATTGTCCCGCTTTTTGAATTTGTTTAAATCTAACTAACTTTTTTAACAAAATTGCTAGTTATGTTGTAACTTTTTAACAATTTTTTTTAGGAGTATGAAGTATCGGGAATCCATATTATCGGTACCCGACTATTTTTGGGTCGGGATCGGAACTTTTAAATGACATCCGAAAATTATCAAATCGAAACACGAGTTTAAACTTTTCGAATCGGATCGGGCCCATCCCGATTCCACCCCTAGTTTCAAGATAGATAAATAAGTTTAAGAAAGTCAAAATATTTCAAAAACAATTAGAAAATATTACAAATAACAGGATCAAGCACACAAAATTTTAAAACACAAAAAGGATATAGAACCATAAGCACATAATACATAAGATTATATCATCATATCATATATATATAGACTATTATGTGAAGTTTTTTCAATCGAGTCAAAATTTACCAATTTTTTTCAAATTTATCTACACTTTTTATTAATTACATTATTATCTACTAGAAAACTAAAAACAAATAACACTATTACTCATTCTTTAACAACTAAAAATTATTTCATGTATCCTCATATTATATTCTATCTTTTTTAATCACATATTTGTATAATCGCCACAATTATATTATTCGTACCGTGTTGCAAACGTACCGTATTACATACATAGCGTGTGGACACGGTTACTAGTATAATACACTTATTGCACATGACGAGACTTGATAGGAAAGTGATAAAATATATTTTAAAAAAATGTTTCATTGGACACTAAAAAAGTCAATTGCTGATATATAGGGTTTACATATGTCAAATAATTAGTTCAATTGCAAACTTTTTGAAAGTTATTTGGGTCAAAACTGTTATAATAATAATCAAATGGTCAAAATTGTAGGGTTTTTTGTTATTTTTTGTCGAAAGCGTATACTCCGAAAATCAAATGGTTAAAATATTACTAATATATAATTTAGTGACAAATTAAACGTATGATTGTAATTAACTAACTTATAAAATTTACGACTTGGGTGTTTTCTAAATTCATATTTTTTAAGTCGCTGTCATCACTGCTATTCCACAAAAAATAAGAGAAAATAACGAGCCACTTATTCGATAGATAGTAAAAAAAAGACGGAGGGAATGACATAATGGCGGAGGAGAGAGAGGAGTCGAGGCGGCTATTGGCAGCGACGGAAAAGATAAGTCGGATGAATAATGTAAGAAAAAGTAGAAAGAGAGTTCAGTTATGACGTCGCTGGGGTAGCGAGAACGTAGCTAAAAGAGTCCATATTAGAAACAACAGTAGACACTTACCTACTTGTTTTTCAAAATGCAAAATTACGAAATTACATCCATGTTATTTAAAAGACAATTGTATATACAACTTATGAGTGCTAGTTTGTCCCTGAACTAATTACTCTGCTTTTATTTTTTTACAACTTGACAATGATTCACGACTAATTAATATCATCAAATAAGTTTTTTAGAAATTCTATTTATTAACTAGTTTGGGGAATGTATGTAATTTGATTTTGGTTTTATATGTTATTGCAAAGTATCTTCCTAATATTATATGCCATTTTATTTAATTGAATATGTGAATTGTGATATGTTTAAATATAAGGTTTCTAATTAATTTTACGGTATTTTTAACTACATTTATCATATATTTTTTAAAATATGGTGTTCGTAGAAAAAATTAAAAATGACGAACTAACCTAATTTTTATTTAATCTACGAAGAGCAAAGGCTAATAGTTTCGACCTATAGTATAATTAGTCTGATATTCGACAAGCGCCATGAATACTCTATCATTTCGAGTCCAAATCTTCTACCCCCTATTCTCTACCCCCTTCCGCCCATCTTTGCTTATTTTTACTCAAATTTTAAATTTTCACAACTTATACCGCAACTTTATAAACTTTTATATTATATTGTATTCAAATTTTAAAACATTTGAACATAATATTGTTTTAGACAATTTTTTAATATTCAATGTTTAATTTACACTAATTTATACATTTATTCCAAAACAAATTTTGTGTGGATTTTCTTTTAAAAGTAATTATTGGAATGTATTGATACATGTATTATAGTAATTGTACAATTTTTTTCAAGTTTTTTAGAATTTTTTTTTGGATAAAATAAGCAAGGGGGCACGGAATGGGGTAGAGAAATGTGTTAGAAGATTTGGACTCTATTATTTCATTGAGAATTACATAGTAGAATGGTTATTTTGCCACTTAAGTAATAAAGTCATCCAAAATACATGTCAAGAAGTTATGCATTTTATTTAACATAAAGTGTTCGTTAAGGCTGTATTTAAAACCCAAATCAAATGATATTTTAAAAGAATCCTCCTACATTTTAATCTATTGTATGACTGAAGAGCTGTTTGTAATAAACGGGAAAAAAAAGATTTAATTGCAGAATATAAATAAACATGAGCTAGAATGAAATTACACAAAGTTAAAGACGGACTGAAATGATAAAATAACAGAAACAACAACCAAATAAAATAACATTATAAAAGAAAAAGGATTAAATGAACAAGAACGATTCAATTTAGCGCAAAGCACAACCAGCTTCGGAGCCCGCACCACACAACCCACGACCCACCTCGCTCGTGTAGTGCTTTCCTAACCACTTTGTGTGTTATATCAATTAAACACTCAAGAACGATGATTGTATATAAATCACTCCATGTGACTCTTCTTATTTGAACGTGTGATAAATCAACAAAACCTTTTCAACTTCACACTTGAAAGTTAAACCTTTTTAACTTACTCACTTTGAAGGCAATTCACATTCACACCGCTAATCGGATTTGTATATATATATATATATATATATGGAAGCTCATCATGCAAATGTAACGATCATACGGGTAGTGTAGTATAAACTACATTATCCCACGTTGTTAGTGTAATCTACATTTGTATTGTATATAACTCTATAGACAGTCTCACTTATTTAACCGGTTTTATGGGTGAGTTCTATCTATGGCGTTGTTACAACAAACTTTGTAAAACTCACGAATACGGATTCGGACTTTAAGGCTCTGTTTGTTTCATATTAAAATATTTCTTGTGGGAAAATATTTTCATAGGAAAGTTTTACTGTGAAAAAATTTTGTTTGCATTTTATTTACGAGCGTTAGGTATAAGAAAAGTTTTTCACGTAAAATTCTACATAAATTCAAATTTTTGTTAGTTCTTAAATTCAAATAAAGTTGATGCATAAACAAATACTCAATATTTTTAAAACTTTAAATGTAATATTTCAGATGAAAAAAACATTAGTGATTAAAAATCATAGTAATATCTATTTTTTAATATATAACAAAATATAATGCTTAAAAATGAGTGATCTAGTGACTGATAGTTTAAAGATTAAAAAAACTAAATATTAAAATAAATAAATATCATAATAATGTCTTAAAAATAATAGATAATCATGAACATTCAAAATACATTTGCTTAAAGCATCATTGTTTGTTTTTTAGCATTTTTTTATAGGGGCGCTTAACATAAAAATACTCTACACCTATTATATTAACAAAAATATATACTCAAAAGTTAAATTATCAAAAACATACATTCGATTAATAATTAATAAAAAAACAAAAAAAGTGATTTATTCATCCCAATCTATTTCCTCTCTTTCCTCATTTCACTCTCTCCCTCTCTCTCCAATCTCTCTCTCCACCTTCTCGCTATCTCCGATCTCTCTCCTCATCCTTTTCACTCTCTCCGATCTCTCATGTTTCTTGTCTCTTTCCGATCTCTCTCCTACTCCTCCCTCTATTTCTGATCTTTTTCTCCTCCTCACTCTCTCTTCGGTAGAAATTGAGACGAGCACATCTGTCGGAATGGGCGACGAGTGTGTAGAGGAAGATCGAAAACTCGAGTTTAATGTCGACGGAGATTCGGTCGTCGAAGGAGAGGCCCACGATGACGAAGTGGTAGTTCGAGATCGGAGGACGGGTAAGAGTTGGATTTATTAACTAGTGTATAAATTTAAAAAATAATTGTATAAATTACGTGAATTAAGTGTATGAAGTTGAAAATTATGGATATAAATTATGTAAATAATGATATAAATTCTGTAAATTAGGGTATGAAATTTGAAAATAAGGGTGAACTAGGGTATGAACTTTTGTAATAAGGATATGAAAAATACAAATTAGGGTATGAACTTTTGGAATAAAAGTATGAAAAATACAAATTAGGATATTAACTTTTGAAATAAGGGTATTAACTTTTGGGTATGTTTTTATTAATTAGAAATTTTTAGTTATATTTTTATTAATTTAATTTCAAAAATAGTATGTTTTGTTAATTTATCTTTAAAGGGCTGATTTAATGAGCTGATGGTACTTGTTGTAATGATAGGATTGTTGTAATTTTGATAGGCCGGTGTTACATGGTTGGTTATACATGAATTTCATTATACTAATAAATTCATAAACAGAACACAAACGGATGGGAGTTACATGTGAATATAGAACGTATATATGTAAAATATGTATAGAGTTAATGCCATTTATGATTAATTAGTTCATTTTAGTTGAGTCCCGTTTATATTTTACCATTTAGTTGTGTTAAGCCTAAATGTTACATAGGCATTAATTGGCCACGTTCATTGTGGGAGTTAATTTGTAGGAGTTTTATACGTTGCTAAGATATTCAGAGTTTTAAAATCACTATTTACTATATATACAAACATATTAGCTAGTATATATTGAGATATTGTCTTTTTACTCTTGTTATTCTGTATATATATACTTGGTATATGCACATACTATATTTGAAATACATGTTCATACGATATAAAAGAAAATGATAAAAACCTGAAAGAAGAGAGAGGAGAAAAAACAAAGAGCAGTCAGTAGCCGCTGGTCATAAATGAAATAGAGCAAGTTAGTATTTTAAGACAGTACTTAAAGAATTTGGAAGCGGAGTTCTCATCCGTTGCATCTTTTGATAATATTTTACAGATTCATTGGTATTATTTTTCAAATAATATTTATATATGTAAATATTAATTTTATATTGTTACGAAAACAAAGAAATATCGAAAGAAAGAAAAGAATGAAAAAAAAGTGATTTATATATAGTGAATATGTATTAAGAGAATGAGTTTATATCTTATAAGGATAAATGTTATATACAGTGTATCTGTATAAGGCTTCAATATTATTATTTTTATGATTTGTTTATGATTTGTATTTGATATCATGAGAATAAGTACAACGAAGAATCCCCGAATAAGGGGAAGAGGAAAGTGGGGTGACGTTGGCAACTAAACGAAAGAGTTTAGTTTTCAACGGTTAACTTAGCGATTGTACATAGCTTCGTTAACTGGATCATGCTAAGGAAGAGACTCAACCGTCAAGCTGCGGTGACATTAATTACGAATTGCACGTACGATTTATACACGAGAGAAAAAGATGGACGGTAAATGATTGAATAAGTCAATTCAGCTTGATACCCTAAGATATACATATTATCATTTTGGATTATCATAAAAATAAAGAAATATATTTTTATTATTATTATTGTTATGGTTTAAAAAATGGTCTAATCGTGATGAAAGAAAAGAAAGGAAAAGAGTTTATTTATCTTTTATATTCAAGTGATTTCTAAATACTTATGCATTGAGAATTTCTATTTAAAAAAACATTATTTGGAAATAAACTGAAAAAGAAAATCTTATTTTAGACCCGTATTATATATTGTGAGGTTTTCTCTCTTATTGAGCTCGTTTAGCTCACCCCCGTTTTTAAAATGTTTTCAAGTTACAAGCAGTAAATTAGAGTTGATATCGAGTCAGTTTAGGGATCAGACAGACTTTTAAGATTATGTGTTAAAATTTCCGCTGCGATTACATTTTTATTTTAGTTTGTAAAAGATTAACTTTCTTCTAATTAACATAATTTTCGAGATTATATTTAATGAAACTTTTGATAGAAATTTGATTCAATTTAATGGGTAATTTAGTGAGAGTTTTATAGTTTTTGTATTTAGATTTTGTTTAACACGTGCCGTCACACGTGTTATTCAGCCGTGTGACACCCATCGGCTCTAGGATGTTACATATATACTTTAAGACTGTATATGTATGATTGAAGGGCAATTTTTTTTTGTATTTATTGTTTGTAAATGTATTGAAAATTGATGGTGAAACACTCATGACTTCTTTTATTTAATACTTAAGTTTTTTTACTTGTTAATTAATGATTTTCCATCACAATTTATGTGATAAAACATTTGTATATGTCCAATTATTTTTAATTACCGTACCGTATCATACCATTATCATACCGACTCGCGATATCCCGAAAGTTTAGTGTATCCTGAATGTAAAGTAAGGTACTAATGAAAATTCATATGCTATGCAACCAACTCCACCCCTACTTGCTTTGAAAAAAATGTTGATTAGTTTACTGTTTGCATTTTTGTAGGAAAAAACATGGAATTAGCACAAAAACAAGACAAAAACGCATAAAAACCAATGGAGGGACCTAAAGTGAAGATTTCAAAAGACAAAGGAGCTCAAAGACAACCCAACAAAGTTCAAAACAGGTTAACACAAGATAGAGCAAAGAAGATTCTAAAAGACCCAGAATTTGCACTAACTTGACCGGTCGGGTTCAGTTAGGTTTTGAATTTTGAAAAGATTTAGTCCGTTTTATTTGGTATAACTTAATGAAATGTCACCTATTCCGAAAAAAGACATAATACATTCACTTTTATATTATATTTCCGTTCTAGAGAGAGAAAAGAGAAAAAATACAAAATTCAAGGTTTTGTGCACGAATCCTTGTTTGCCGACTTCGTTTTGTAAGTTAATTCATTATCTTTCATTACGTCTTCGTGTGTTTTTAGTATTTTCTTTGTTTTGCTACATGTTTACATATGTTTTCATGTCATAAAACATTAATCTTGTAATTTCTCGCATGAAAACTAGTTAAAACAAAGCAATAACGTCGTACAAGCTAGTTATTGGTTAGTTAACGCCGCATGTTAAAGAACATAAATCGATATATAAACTGAAAAAATCTTTAAAGCAACCTTGATAAATTGATATTTAGTAGTTTTAAACCCCCGAGTAACGAGCCGTTGGATTGACAATCCAACCGTTAATGCTTTCCTCGTTACTAATGAATTGACACCTAATTAGTAAACTCTCGTAAAACTATCTAATCTAACAAACAAACGGTTCTACGGACGATAACCGTGGTAGCTTCCTAAGGAAAAAACTACTGCTACCCTCGTGCTCATGCGATGCCTTTTGTTACGTAGGGAAAAATTACGTACCAAAAGGGCAGACAATCACTGATGTTATCTAGTCGACCTATATATCCGTATGTAGGGGTGTTCGCGGTTCGAATCGGCTTAGTTTTTGAGTAAAATGCGAAGCAAAGCAGTAAAAAAACAATCGGTTAGGTTCGGTTTTGATACAAAAAATTATCGGAACCAAAGCAAGCCAAACCAAACCAATTATGATCGGTTTGGTTCGGTCGGTTTGAACTTAAACAAATAAAAAACATAATATTAAAAATTATAGTGTTTTCGTAAAATTCTCGCTTATATTTCATTTCAAACTTTGAACCAAAAGTCGAATAACAAGTAAATTTATAAATGATTTAACAAAATATATTATTGATAACTACAAATAACAAGCAAAACATCATATATCAACTTATTGAAGTATATATATGAATAATTATATATTTTTTATATATGAATAAAAATAATCGGTTCGGTTCGGTTTGGTTTGGTTTGAAAACCACTAAAACCGCAAACCGAACCGATTAAATCGGTTTATCAAATTTCAAACCAAACCAAACCAAACCAATTACTAATCGGTTTGGTTTTTGATCGGTTTGGTTTTGTTCGGTCGGTTTATGTACACCCTATCCATATGCACAAAAGTAAAAGACCATATACATTTGTACTCGTCTAGTTTTACTTGCCCTTAAATATTGATGAATGATTGATTACATTCATCAACTTTTCGGTTATTGTAATCCATAAATTGATTTTTTTCTCTTTTGTCAAAACAAAGAAAAGATATTCATTTTCATATTTTGGCCGGCACAGCTCTCTCAAATTTGTTGTCTTCTATAGTCGACGAAGAGATTATTTACCTTTGGTTGGGTGCACAAAATACTAGGTATCTTGTTAGAAATGATTGAGGGAATATTTGTGTTTCCCGGTACCAAAGTCAACACGCCGGGTCATAGAACAACAAATATGTCACTCACCATTCCGAGCACTAGGATTTGCTCATGTGCATCTTACGTGACATCGGCACCTTGGAGACACGAGGGGCCTGGCATGTGCCTGTCACATGACCTACGGAAACTAATTGCTGACGTGGAACACTATTAGAGTTGGCGCCAAAAAATCCCACGGCGTGTTGTGCCATCCACTCAGAGAATGTGTTCCGAACGCCGTTTGTAGACTTGGGGTGTGCGGAGAAACTGTTGAATGATGAAATACGTTGACCAAGATTTAAGGAAAAATAATCAATGATAAAGACTAAAAATAGAACATTAAATTACCTCAAATCAAAGATTGGTCTCTCGAAAAAGGAACCAACATTAAAGACTAGACTGTCTCAAGAACCGACATACTTGTAACTGAAAGAATAGACTTGTAACCAGTCTGAAATAGTGTGTTTTAGATAACAAATAGTTGTCCACACCATCTCCTTGTATCACAAACTGATGGAACCTGTATTCCTAACTAATATTAACAACAATTTCACGTCTTAGTCATATAGGAGTATTACTCTTTAACAGCTTGAGCAAGAAAAAGTTGCGACTTTTATAACATTATAACCAACGTACAACAGTCGTCGGTCGCCCTATTCATAATTAGCAAAAATTAATAAGTTAAGAACATCGGTCGCCCTATTCATAATTAGCAAAAATTAATAAGTTAAGAACATCGAGCATGTCATACCAATAAAGGTTAACCACATCATTAGTCATCAATCTCAGTCTTACATCCATCTATTAATATGCCAAATCAGGTGTTGCATACAGTATTACAACAAAGTAAAGCACACTCACTAAAATCAGGCCTGCAATAATGTTTTGAGAAAACACAAATGCAACAGCACAGGACTTCCAAACACACAAGTATACATCTAAGCTCATTCATCATACCAATGAGAGAGAGTCGTCTCCACCCGCTCAGCAAAAAAAAAAAAACCAAACTGGAAAACTATGCAATCGTATCAAATTCTTGAAAGAAAGCCGCCCTATCAAGTTCATATTTCTCAAGTTTGTCAACTTCAACATTTTATCGCCCCTTCAGTGCTGCAAACTGGGCAGCCAGGTCATCATAGTCCGGCAATTTGGGATGCACGTGGCCAGCTGGCTTATCTGGCTGAAAGGAATTGGCCCGAGCATATATTTTAACTTCGTCGGAGTTGATTTGCTCACGTGGTAGAGAAACAGATCTTGTCGGAAGATTACCATCTTCTCCCACATTGAACCCAGTGTGAGGGGTCTCACGAGCATGCGGTTTGACCTTTCTCTCTCTCCTTGCCTTCTCTTCGTCATAAGCTGATGGTTTCTTACTATAATGTAAAAGTAGCTTGTCGATTTTCCTCTCCTCATTGTCTTTCTCCTTATGCTCCTCATCAAACAATATTTGTAACCCCTTTTTAGAGTGATGATAATCTCTCCTTCGACTACTTGAACTTCTCTTCACGACCTCGGTATCCTCATAATTGCCAAAACCATCACGATGAGAAGATGATCTAACGTGTTTTCTCCTAATTGATCTTGGTTTTGGAAGTGGTATATTATCCCGATAAGGTGCATCTTTTTCCTGACCATAATCTGACGGATCATCAGGTCGTAACCTCTCTGATCTTCCCTCCACATCATCCCTACTATGCGTTGTAGGGTGCACAGAAGCACCACCATAGTCAGAAATTACCGCTGCCTTTTTTCTTTCTGATGATTTCACGTATGGGGGAGGAACAAATTTATCTTTCGATTTAACATATGGAGGAGGAAGAGCATAGTTAGATTTGGGTTTTAGTTTTTCTGTATTTTCCTCTCTATAAGAGGGAAGTTCATTGATGTCTGCTATAAAATTGTAGTAGTAACTTTTCGGGAAGTCGCAACGCTTTTTATCCGGTGCCATGTATACCCCAGCAGCAACTTCAGGCCTTTTTCCACGAGACGAGCTCCCATTTCCCTCCCTTCTGTGAACAGTATCCTTATTTCCATTTACTCCAGTCGGCTCATTCTCATTGTCAGCAAGTTCTCGTCTTACAGACGGGCTAATTTCATAAATCCTTTCCTGATAGGTGTTTTGTTCATCAAAACTATCTGGCCTTTTTCCACGAGATGAGCTCCGATGCCTCTCTCTTCTTAGAACAGTCTCTTCTTTTACACTTCTTTTAGTTGGTTCATTCTCATCACCCGTGAGTTCTCTTCCGTGAAGAGGGCTAATATTGTGCATCTCTCTTCGAACTGTTTTTTTGTCACTGTCAAAGTGCGGTTTGAGAATGTTATCTGTTGAATCACCTTGTTGATATGACAGGTGAGCCACCTCATTTTTTGTCATCATATAGTTAATCCCACCATGTTTTGCTCGTAACCCATCACCATTTAACTCTCCCTCTATACAGCATCTCTCTCTCTGAGGGGTATTTCTTTCAAGACCAATGTGCGGCTTGCAATTTCTATTACCCATTAAATCACCCTGCTCATCTTGTCTCAAGAAATTGTTATTAATGCCATTTCCTGCCCCTGTCCCGTAACTTCTAAAATCACCATTTATAGGGGTATGACTGTAACCGTCTCTTCTATTGGTGTTATGTTCATTTCTCAGGTGAAAGTTTTCCCGGCCATTTTTTGACCGTAGCTCATCACTACTAAGCTCATCCTTTACTTGTCTTCCTTGAGGGCTGTTTTGGTCACTACCCATGAGTCGCTTTCCATTGTTACCAGTTGATTCAATTCCTCCGAAAGACCGCTGGCCTAACTCATCTTTCCTCATGACATGGTTTTCTCCGCCATTTTTCGCTTTAAGCTGATGACTGCTAAGATCACTCTTCACTTTTAACAACAGGTCTGGTTTAATAAAATTTACAGAAATTTCATTTTCGATACGCAAATTATATGCAGGCTCTTGTTTCTTTGCCTGGTTCTGCAATACAACACAATAGATAAAATAAATAAATAAAGTTTGGGATTTGGGTTGCATGTTCGCATGGTTAGTATGAAGCTTTGCAACTTTAATAACACCCACCTGAAGAAGAAAAATGCATGCTATAGAAGCTACTTTATCAGCACAAATTAAAGAAAATCAAGGGAATACCTGCTCAGGTGTAGATGGATTAGCCATCATCCTTTTCTTAAAACCCCTCGAGTCCCATTTAATTGACAACTCCAATGCTATATCTTGCAATAACTGGATTTTCTTGTCTATAGTTGGGGGTTTCATTACTAACCGCTCAACGAACTGTAAAAAACCCGGTGTAATAGTTTAAAACCAATCAAATAACAATGCGGATTAGTATAAAGAGACAGATATAAATATAACCTTTTGGTCAACAAAATGTTCCAAAGAATTTCCATATCTCTCTTGAAGCGCATCTCGAAGGTCCCGTAATTCGGGTAAATCCGAAAACCTTGCTGCAGCAAACATCAGGGACCCAACAGCTTCTCTGCACTCCTCAGGGCATTCGCTGAAAAATTCAAAATAGTATATATTTAGAAAAAGCATACCAAGTTCTTTACAAGACGGTCCTGTAACCAATTACACAGTTAAATTGGCATCAAATTTATGTTTAAGACCACATTTTAATAATTACACAGTTATATGCCATGGAACTATTTGCAGCCTAGACTATTGAAGACTGTTAATTCTTGATCCTAGTGCAGGTCATTTATGCTATTAATTAAGATTAACATTCAGATTTTTGTTACCTATGTTTTTGCATCGCAGAGAGTTTCTTCAATATGTACTCACAAGACTGCTCGAGAAAATCATAGCATGCCAATGAGTTGAGGCCAGAGAGAAACTCTTCAGTCTGTACCACAGAAGAAACACTTGTGTAAGAGCATATACCAGCAGTAAATAGAAAGTTGTCATAGAAAAGGTAAGAAGTAAAAAATATGAATGGCAGACAGGCAGGGATATGGCACAAGTCAGTTATGTGACCTTAGGTACCAAGGTTTTTGTTTCCTTTTTAAGCCAAATTTATAAAAAACTATGTTGGTTCTGAGATCAGAGAACAGTAGTAAAGTTTCGCACTCTATCCACTGTGTAAAAGGAGGTGTATGATACGCTCTTCTATTTGAATTATAGAGGGAGTTTCTGGCCTTAAGGTAAGGTTATTACTTTCATACCTCTTTCTCAATAACTTCAGGGACAGACATTTGGGATTTTTTCTGAAAAAAAACAACCTAATTTTGTCTTTGTTCCAGAATTCTTTTAAGTCCAAACTGAATTAACTTTAAACATTCGAGTTTTTAAACTTTTTCTTTTTTCCCTTTTTTTTGAAACTCCAATCTGCGAACATGGCAGTGGCAGAGGCCTGAATTTGGATTAAGTCATTAAACTAAACAAAACCCAGTATTCTGTATTTTAACAGGGAAACAAACATAAACTATGGGACTAAGATGCCCTAAAATGCTGAATGCTGGAGTATACAAATTCAGCATGACAAGCCAGTGGAATCAGATTATTGCAGTGAAGAAAATTAAAAAAAATGATATATCATGGTATCAAAGAATTTATATTGCTGCCAAGTTCTAGCTTAGAGAGAGAATGGGTCAAATAGCCTCAGTAAAAGATGACTCGTAGTGGGAAAAAAAACAGTAGAGCAAACATAAACAGTTGTTGATAAACAAACAGTTCTACAAAAGCAAGTATAACTACTACCGCTCCTGAAATATGTTTTACAAAACTAGACCAAAAATGAATAGTTGTTTGTTTTGAACAAGAGTAGTTGAAACCTTCTAAAATTTTACAAAACCAGTATACCTACTATCCGTTCTAAAATAAATCTATTTAAAGAAAGATAGAGTCTCCTTTATAGTTGTTTGTTTTGAACAAAAGTAGTTGAAACCTTCTAAATTTTACAAAACCAGTATAACTACTATCCGTTCTAAAATAAGCCTATTTAAAGAAACATATAGTCCCCTTTTGTAGTCCACATAGAGATTGCTAAAGGCATTCTCAATTCTGAATTTCATAAATTTTAAGAACATTCAAATTTTCTTTTGTAATTGTTTTTTTTAATTACCCACATGGTCTAAATTATAGTAATATCTTAATCTGTATACACAAATCATAGACATGGCCAAATTATAATATCAAAGTCCAGGCTTTACTAATGTAGTATCAAAACTATAGATGCCAGGCAAGATCAATGCATGCATATATCAACATATTATAACAATTATAAGTGACTTATAACTTATTCCAAAAAGCTGCCTAAAAAACACAGAAAAGAAAAAGCTTGCTTCAAAAAAGCATTTGGCACCACCTTAGCTTTTTTTAGTTATAAGTGACTTATTATACTATTTTAACTAGTTTATCATTTTTTTTACTTATTTCATACCGTAAGTGTCCTTAAACTATGCAAAGTTACAAACAGCCTTTATAAGAAAACTTCTGATAAAAAAAGAAACTGAAAAAGCATCAAATCCCTAGTTTCTATAATTTCAAGCTTTTTGAGCTCTTTTGACCCCAAAAGCTAGCTTTTTAAAATCTAAACCACTACGAAACCAAACACCCATAGCTTTTATTGAGCAAAAACTACAAAGATCAGTTGCCAAACATGCAGTGTGGAAGCTAAATGAATATCGTGGGCCAAGGCATCCATATCAGCCTTAGAAATTGTCAAATTTTAGTTTTCGACATGGATTTTTACTAAATTTTATTATATTTAATCAATCGACACCCCTATTACTCGTACCTGCAAACATGCAATCACAAAATATTACACGATTGTCCTAAAATCAAAACAAAACTTAGATCGGGAAACATAGCAGTAAAGCTAAATGCACACATACACACATAACTTTTATGAAGCAAAAACCAAAAAACCTAAGAAAAATATCAATTGCCAAACATGCACTACATTAGAATAACAAAATATAACACGATTATCCTAAAATCAAAACAAAATCCAGATCAGAAAACATAGCAGGAAAGCAATATAAAAAAAAATTAAAGCAAAAACCAAAAAAGTTAATAAAAAAACCAGTTGCCGAACATGCACTACACTAATACTATTAAAAATTACACAACTTTACTGAAATCAAAACAAAACCCAGATCGGAAAACAAAGCAGGAAAGCTACACACACATACAGACACACACATACATACATACATAAAGAGAGGGAATGAGAGAGAGATAGTAGAACAGACCCTTCCGAAGGCGTTGATATCGAGACCATTAGAAAGTAGTTGAGCTAAATTACCCTTTAGAAACCTTTGTGTCGCCTCTTCTCTCCTCCTCGACACTTCTATCCTCGTCCTTGTCCCCTTTATCAAAGATTTACTGCACACACACACACACACATTAATAATTGCATTACTCTTATTTATAATTATTTATACTCCCTCTCTCTGTCCCGAAATAACTGTTCTCATTTCCCATTTTTGTATGTATGTCCACTTTACCTTTTTCGTAAATTTTCTCTTTTTTATTTTTTGAAATATCTATTCTTGGTAGTGAAATCATATCAAATTAACACCTATAATCTCATATTATAAGTAAGAAATTGTTTTTTTTTTAATTTTTTTTTTGATTTTTTGATAATTTTACTCTTTCTAATCCAGTGTGATCTTGTTCAATCCTGTCTAATCCTGTGTGATATTGTGTTCAATTTTTAGGATTAAAAAAACGTAATTTTTTTGTCTCTTAAAAATATTTACATTTTTTGTTGTTTTTGTTGTTATTTGAATGGGTTTTTTGAGTTTGTTTGTCCCCTTTATCAGTGATTTACTGCACCAATATATATACACATAAATACATTACTCTTATATATACATATACATATATATATAGAGAGAGAGAGATAGAGAGAGAGAGAGAGTTACCATTTGGAGCTAAATCCTCGGCCAAGCAACCCGTCCAGCATTCTCGATTCACAGAGAGAGAGAGAGAGAGAGAGATAATATGTATGTATATATGTATGTATAGGTGTGTTGGAATTACTATGGAGTATTTGTTTATTTAATTATTTAGTCTACAGCTGAATTTTAAAGAGTAAAGTATAAGCGTCTTAATTCCATTTCAAACTCACATTCTCGAAATGACTCTTTTACCCTTCTTTTTTATTTGTGAGTTAATCTTTGGGCCTTTTTGTAATTTGGTCCATTCAGTTTTGTATTTGCCGTTTTGAAATTATTTAATTGTTACTCCTTTAGAGCTGAATCACATCATAAAGTGAAAAGCGTTTAATTCCATTTCAAACTAACATTCTCAAAATGACTGTTTTGCCTAATGTTCTAAAAGGTATAAGACATAATTTAGGCGAAATTGACCGCCTAACACCTAATCACCGCATAGACGCCGTCCAATTTACGCTCAATCCACTTAATCCGCCTAATCGCCACCTAATTTGCGTATAGGCATGTCTTTTAAAATACTGTTTTTTTCCCTTTGTTTAAATATTGGGGGTAGTTGTAATTTGGTCCACTTAGTTCTGAGTCATTAGCAAATTGATCACGATGCATTTTCGATTTTTTTACACGATTTGTCCATTTAGATAAATCTGCCTTCCTCGAAGAGGGAAAAAAAGCAAACTCGGTTTCCTTCGTTATCCATTATGTTATTTATCATAGTTTTGTTTAGTTCCATTGACTATTTTTAAAATAGGATTTAAGAAATGGAGATAGGTTAGTTGGGTCGGAGATATTTCTTCTATATTTAATATACAAAGAAATTAATCATCTTTATCATGTGTATACAAGATCAAGAATAGATGTGAAAAAAACTATATTAATGTTGATAATAACTTTTTTTTTATTAATGTAATAATTTAGCACAAGCCCTGAATTATTATCACTACGTTAGTAAATTTGATCTATTTTGTATATTTGATTACGAAAAAATGTGTTCTTCCATTGACAAAGTATAATATTGTGAAGAGAAAAAAAAACCTTTTTGAGTATAATAAAAAAGACATAAACATAAAATTACAGAACCACCAAGAAAATTCAATTTATTTAAACTACAAAACAATGTATCGATAACTAGAACTCTAATAGTGTTGAATAATCAAATTGACAACACAAGAAAGCACAAGCAAAATCCAAATAAATCCAGCAAAGTTTATATTGAGATGTCTTTGTCTAAAGACTCTAAACTAAACATCCATATTTATTATTTGAAAACCAATATTTGTGCAATTGGGATTTCTCAATTGGAATTAGTTTTATGATTATGAACTTAGTTGTATATTACTTATATTTGAGAGCATAGTTTGCATGTACAGTAAGAGTTTATAACTTTATTTATAATTAACGAGTTTCTAATGTGAGAAAAAGGGCTATTTGAGAAATTCAATGCAGTGGTCCACACGTCTAAAAGAGGAGGACACTTGTCGCCGGTTACAACGGTAATTTTAATTAATTAATTAAAGGTCTTTCAATTTAAGTTAAGGGTAAACTATAAATAACTCTTATGTACTCATTGGCATGCCCCCACAGGTTGTGGGTCGCGGGTTCACACCAACCCAAACCAACTCACATAGAAAAAAAAAAAAAAAATGAGCGGTTTGCTTTGGTTCGGCTTTGTGAATTTTTGAATTTCAATTCAATTCAACATAATGTATTTAAAACTGTTGGGTTGTGGGTTGAATTCGCGGGTTTTACATTTTGACCTTGAAATTTATAAATAGTGCAAATTTAAATAAATAGTGCAAATTTAATCCTAAAAATAATAAAACACAAAAAAAAAAAACTTAAATATTAAAAATTCTCAAAACAGCATATAGTAGCATACACAGACTAATATTTTTGATTCATGTACATTACACCGCTACACAAATACCGAAACAAGCAAATAAAAATTTAAACGTGCAACATAGAACCCTAAAATATCCAAACACGTTAAATTTGTAAATTAAAAGATAATGTATACTGAAATCTCAAAACTCTATGTGTTTGATCGATCACAACATTGGACTTTAAACCTCCGACAATAACTATTATTCGAATTCCGAATTAGAAAATAAAAAAATACATAAAAACTATGTTAGTACTTTCATCGGTTGACATACCATTTACAAAATCTAGCTAATTTGTCTAAGTCAGAGTCACACAAATCACAAGTTATTTACAAAATATAAAGCATAACCAATTGCTCGTATTCGAGTATATTAACTACTTATGTTTTTTTAAGCAAAAGAGCCATTTCATTCATTAATAAGTACTTATGTTAGTACTCCCCGTGTGTGATAACGATGCATATAATATAGGGGTGGCTTCGGTATGGTACCGAATTTTTTGACCATATACCAATACCGAACCGAATTTATTTGGCTTGAAAAAAATTATACCATATATCAACTTTTTCGGTTGGTATGGTTCGATTTTCCGTTTTATATCGAAACATTACTATTATTAAAAGACAGTTATTAGTAACAATAAAATAGCAAAAAAATTTATAAAAAATAAAATATGTATAACTATACTTATATTTGCTACATTTATCATGAACTTGATTAAAATAATAAACACTAGTAAAATAAGAATTAATTTAAAACATGAGACAAGAAAATGGAGAAACACAAAATTATTATATTTAACTTCGTAAATATGAAAATAAGTCGTAAGGAAAATTAAATTAAACTATAAGACAATTTATTTGTAAGTTATGATTATGTGTAAATTTCTATATATTTTATAATTTTAATGTTTGGTTCGGTTCGGTATTATACCAAACATACGAAATGGATACCGAAACCGAACCAACTTTTAAAGTTTGGTTCGGTTGTACCGTACCGAAAAGTCGGTATACCGAACTTTCGGTACCAACTTGTTTGGTTCGGTTAAAAAATCGGTCGGTTGGTACAAATCGGTACAAAAAGTTCATCATAATATAATGATAAAACTATTATTATTATAGTGACAATATAACTTTAGACAAGTAATATGTAATTAAATTTATAATTGAGAACGATTGTGAGTTGAGCCGAGAGATGACATAGTGAGAAGTTACAATGGTTATATGTTTATTAGATATTATTATTCGTTGCCCACGCGTGGTGTGTGCGATACGTAGTGACATAGATATGATCCTGACAAATAAACTTAATATTATTTTTAAAATTTAAATATCGAATGATTAAATATAATTAATTAACACTACAAAATAATGTTTGATTTAGTGAGAGTCAAAAGCTGTCACAAGCCTGTCGCAAATTGATAAAACCGTCACAAAACCGTCACAAATTGACTAAACTGTCACAAAACCGTCACAAAAACCGTCGCTAATAAGCTCGTAACAAAAAATACCGTCACTAATCCCGTCGCTATTTGAGTATTTTTTTGTAGTGTAACAATCGTATATAAAGAGTAACATAATGTTTTACTCTTATAAAAAATACACAACGATTTTGTTTGGAATATAAATGTGTGGAAAATAACATTTTTTAAGTTATTTATGTATTTGAATTGAGCTGTGTCATTTAAGAGTAATTACAATATTAGAGTGAAAGTATTTTTGGAAAATTTGGACAAAATTGGACAGACTCAAAATGTTTGGGTTGACTTATATTAATAGTATGATATTAATTAGTATTTTTTTTTACGGTTTGACAGTTCGACCCACAATATAAAAATTCTAACCAAAAGCTACCCGCACAGTGCGGTTTGCTTTGGTTTTATAATTTTGAAAAGTCCAACCCAATCCAACCCATAACAGGTTGGTTTTGGTTACGGTTTGGGACTGTTCGGTTCGGGGTTTTTTTCACCCCCAGACATGGGTGTGTTTGGTTGGGTTACTAGTGAAATGGGATTGGACTATTTACCAAATAATTAAGGCCTATAAATACACCGTTTGGTTACGCAAAGTTTGGGATTATAAAAGTAATGATATTTCAAATGATCCTAAAAGTTATTATTTCTAGTACCGGGTGACGGTAGTATTGGAGTAGGATTTGTCAATTAGTTAATAAATGATTTTTTACTTTACATAAAAAGTCTTACATGTCACATGCATCTATCACTTATATCTCTATATAATTAAGTACACACAAACATTTATTATGAACTACATATAATACATACAAATAAGGTATGGTATAGTCTAACACACCAACTAGCTAGCAAACTTATCTAGATATATTCATACAAATCCACATAAATAGCCAATATTTTTGTTTCAAGTTTCAATAGTGTTAAATATTTAAATGATATGTGAAAAAAATACAATATCCGGATAAACTATTATTTGTAAGAACAAATGTTAAAGTTGTAAATTTATATAAATAGTCCGGATGCAGAAGTTATACAACCAAATGCTGCATTGGACTAATTCACTGTATTAGAAATACCCCATCCATCTAAAATTTGAGGGTTTCGAAGCGATATAAAATTTGTCCAAAATTGATAATCACTGTGAAATATATATTTTATTCAAGCACAAGGGGTTGAGCGTTTGTCTTGGGGCTCCGAGTTTTCATCGCGAGACTTTGACAATTATTGTCTAAGTTTAGTCTCTACGTTCCACATGTTGCCGATTGGCAAAACCGACCACGGCCAGCTACCTGAGTCCGAGTTCATGACTCTCGATGCGGTATACACGCACGTGTGTGAGACCCTGACACGTGCCATCCTTCGGGGATTGGATAGAACAAATCTCACTTAAATAAGAAATTGGGAATTTAAATGTTTTATATACCATGTTCAAGCACAATGGGTTGGGCTTTGGTGCTCCGAGTTTTGGTGCACTGTTGGAGTGAGAAATTAACAATTCTCATATCGACCTCGTCCCTTCATCCCACGTGCCACCGGTTGACATGCTGACCACTCCACGTGACCCGAGTCCAAGTCAGCTAACATCGGTGCCGTGTACACGCGTGTGCGTGAGCTCAACATGTGGCACCATCTGATTCGTCCTAAAGTTTTTTATGCCAAAACTAACAGCCATACCCTAACAGTTGTAGATCTGTTTGAATAGTATTCACTTGATTTTATATGAGAAGTCAATTGTTTGTCTATTTCCAAGAGTTTGTGTCTTTTCTTTTGCACACTTTCATTTTATGTAAATAGCACCATCCCCACCATTATTTTCATCCCGTTCTGCATTTACATGTCAAAATTTATCTCTTTCTAATTTCGTTAGTAGGCATATTAGTTTAGTACGAAGAGAAAACTCTTAGCATTGGAAAGCTCAAGTGTGGGGAAAATTATCACTTCCATTTCCACAATAAAATAAAGTCGTTCTAGACTAATTATTTCGTTTATACATCAAATGATCCAGTGACAGTTAAATTACACATATTCTAACGACATAATAGTTTTTTATGGTTCTAGAATATTGTTCATATAGACTTATGTGTAGCCTTCATTTTTATAAATCGTAGATATTTCATATTTAAAAAACTAATTAATAGCATGATTATTTGATATGGGTTTGGTAAAATTGTACATCATTTTTAGGATATAGTTAGTATGGACCGGACAAAACTCAACATGCATTACATTTAAAATTTATAAACAAAAAAATTGTCACTAGCCCTAGCTACTTTTGTACTATAAAACAATCATATAATTAAATGTTTACAATCGATTTCGTGACTTACTGTACCAATCATTGTCTATATGTTGTCACTTTTCTAGTTCAGAACTTTAAAATGGGATCAGTATAAATGCATGTGTCAGTATGATCCTTTTTAACGAATTCTTGTCATTGTGAATTTAGTGTCTTCCCAAATCGAAATAATTGATGAATCTGCAGAAATGTTTGAAAGGGTAATGTTAGCGGTGAATACTCGATAAAATCGGCTTAGAAAATTGTGAGAAAGAAAAGTGTCGTTCTAAAATGGGGGTCTTGGTTGTGGAAAGGAGTTAAAATTCCAAGGTGTACATTCATCTTGTGGTTGGCAGATGAAGGAAAAATTAGCTACGAGTGACATAATTCAAAAAACGGGGATATTCATGACTAATTGGTGTGTTTTATGTATTGTTGATTGTGAAACGCATGATCATATTTTTACTCAGTGCGGATACACTAAGGAAGTTTGGAAAATATTGAGCAACTACGCAAACATGAATATATTTGGGAGTAGTATAGAAAATTTGGTCGAGAAAGCTTTGAGACGAATGGCGGGGAATACTATGATGAGTGTAGTGGCTAGAGTGATAATTTCGGTAGCTACAACAACAATTTGGACATAAAGTAATCTCAGAATTCATGAATAGATGAAGAGAAAGTGTAACTACTCTTGTCTCGGATTGTATTTTTAAAACTGCTGGTTGTATTAGTAAAAACTTTAAGTTAGATACTAAGTTTAGCGGGTTGATGAAAAACTGGAAAATCTTTCCTGATAGTGCAGGTTTTAATTTCCTTTTAGATACAAGTTAATTTTTTAGCTTGTTCTGAAATATGTACTAATATGGCATGTGTTTTCTTGTAAGCCATGACTGAGGCTTTTTCAATCGTTTTATAACAGTTGAACCTTTAAAAAAAACAAGAAAAAACTGGAGCTACCATTTTAAGAGGAAATATTATTTATGTATATGTTGATAGGATCAGTTTAAGGATACTAGTATATAGCTAGGAAACATATCACACCACTACTCGTATCAAAATTGTCGGAATAAAAAATTTCAAAATTTGATCATATAGTTCAAATGTTAAATTTTATGATTAGATTTAAAAAAAATTCATTTTAACAATTTTGATACAAGTTATAAGTCGGTCAAAATTATACGTGGTTTCGTAAAAACAATTAAATAGCAATGATGAAGGACTTGATTAGTAATTGTTTCAACTTTTTTGGTAACTGATTTGTGATCTTGTAGCAGGAAAGGTTGTTGCATTTTGGCCTTTTGGGACCCATATTTGATATTTTCGTTCAAACCAACTTCTCAAACTAAAAAGTAAAGGGAATCAACTTTTTCATGGACCTCTGTCATGCAGTAAGCCCGTCACTTCTACAATAAGCAAACAGAATTGGAAAGTAAAAAAGGGGAAATCCAATTGAAGGTTCACCAACAAAAAAAATATTGTCAAAACTGACTCAAAACTTTGCATTAACGGTTTTGATCGAGCCATCTAGAACGAGGTACTTGTGTGTATATTACTATATTTTCTATGAAATATATTTTACACACACAATTACAATAAACATGTACCCACATGCATCTATGTGCATAAAATATGTATTCTCATAACAGATTATATCTAACCATATAATAAAGATATAAATGAATAATATTTCTTTTTAGTATTCAATTTCGTTCCTTGCCAGTCAAGTAATATTTTCATTATTCTTTCCTTCCATAAAATCAAGATCATTATAATTTTTATTTATTTTTTCTTCTTTATTTTTATTTAACCTTTGTCTAATACATTTTTCAATATCTTTATTTATTTAGCACATTTTTATCCCTTGTCCAACATATATGTACAAATAAAATCTAAAGATATATGTTAGCAAAATCAGCTCCGAAAAAATCTTATCCATTTCAGTCGCACTTCTTAGTTACAACTGAAAGCACAACAACATGCATTGATCAACAACTCAATAACAAACTATCATTAGCTCAATAAACACTTTTAAGTAGAAAAAATGTCAATATATATTTTGTGACTTAGAAACTAGGACCTAATATATCCTTTCTTTTGTTTCCAGCAAGCCACGGCGGTTATATTTATTCCTTTTTATGGGATCTTATACGTACACTAGTGGATTTAGTGTTGTATCTGAAGCATTTCTTAGTTGTATTACATAAGTCATGATTTACGGCTTTCCGTTATAAAAGTCTAGCTATATTTTGTCAGATATCGTATGTTTGTTCGAAGACCAAGTAGGGAACGTTCCAGGTTGTCAGCAATTGTTGCTATATATCTCTTACCCGGTTATGATACTATCGTAGGTGGTCACTGATATTATGATCATTTTGCTGATATATTCTCTTGCTCTAGTAATCTTCTGTTTCTTGAGAATATGTTGTTCTTCTATGTTCCTTTTCATTGAAATGGGGTGACCATGTCGGATATTGACGACATTAACCATTTAATCATTGAGCCCATCAGATTTTCCAGCAACTGTTGTTGCCAATTGCTACCTCATATATAGAGAGTACTATCTCTTATCACTGCTCCTGATGAATTTCATCTTGTATTATTTGGGTGCTAAAAGTTAGTTGCGTAGTTGAAGGTGTAGAGGTTAGGGTGGAGTAAGTATTCGTGTTGGTCTTGATGCTAACGGTCCATCATCTGTGTCATGACACTCGTTATCTCAACTACACTCGTAAGTCCGCACAATTGGCACACATTCATTTTATTGTAGGCTATTTATTTCCTTTTAGCTTGATCTTGTTTGAAGCCCTCTATAACTATATAAATATGCAATTCGTGATCCTCATTACCAGAATGCTATGGCTGAGCACCTAGCAGTTTCGAGTAAAACTAATTCATTGGAATTGCTTATGAATGTTATTTGATCTGATTGAGGCAATAGACTAAACCCAAGGATGCGACAAGTCACTAGTCTCTCGTCTCTCGGTTTCTCGTAAATATTTCAAGTATTTCCTTTTTCTTATTAAAAGGTTCTGTTTTATGATTTATTTTCTTTTTTTTATTACTAATTGTTAGTATAAGAGAAGGAGGCTGGTATCTTTTTTTATTATTACATTAAGAGATTGCTCTTGAAGAGCAAAATGCTCTTTTTTACCCCTAAACATGTTTTCACCAATGGATTTGTCATACGCCCAGCTACGCAGGGGTGGCACACTCCTATGTGCAGAGATTGTTACGTGACCCATGATTTCAAAAAATAAAATTTTTTTATTAATATTTTTCATAATAATTTATATATACGGTATTTTGACAAACACTTAAATATTTTTTTTTGCAACCACTCTCAAAATTATATATTGTTAGTGCATTAACATATCATAATTTTATATGTGCTGATAATATATAAGTAATACTCTTAAAATTAACATATTCAAATGATTATAAAATACAGTTTACACCAACTTATCATGTTGACACGTAACACACATGTTTAAAAAAATTAAACAAAAATAATAATTAGAGTAGGGGTGAGTGCAAATAAAATTTATAAAATATTTTTTGGTGGTTTGTATTTTAATTGAAGTGAATATACTGAAATTGTGTAATAGATATTTAATTGTTCGTATATATCTATTATTTAATATATGTTTGGTTTTTTCAGGTTTTTTTTAAATATTTTTTTACCTTCATTTATTAATCTTTTTACTTGTTATAACTTGATTTATTAAATTTAACTTTTATATCTTTTGGCTTTCTATTTTATTTATTTTTTAGTCAATTTTGAAACGCTGAAACTTTCGACACATGACTGCACGTCACATTACTGTTGTGGTTTTTTTTGGAAGTTTGAAAAGAAATTCGAAATTGAGCGAAAACAAAAAAAATAGAAATTAAATACATTTTAATCAATAAAGCAAGGTAAAAAAAATGAAGAAAACATGGTAAAAAAGGTTTTAAAAAATTCGGTTTTTCCGTGTTTATACTTTGAAAAATATTATACGTTTTTATTAATTTTGACAACCATATACATTTGTTTCTGTTTCCGCCTCTGCAGCTACGATAGATAAGTAGTTAATATCTCTTCTTTGACTGCTCTTAGTAAACAGAAGTACAAAATTAATTAAAAGACCAAACTAACCAACCTAGTTCCAAACACCAAGTCATTGTTCACTAGAATTGAGTAGCGAAAACTAATTATAAGTCATTGATTTCTAAATTCTAATCACTCGCATTTCGATCAACAGAAGAGGTCGTAAAAGAGCCATTATTCTGACAGGAAGCTTAGCATGCGACAGACACATACACGGGACTATGTTGCTCCTTTTAACTCAATTTCTCCTAGTTTACCCATAGTAAAAGATGAGATTATATAAATAAAAAAAATTGAAATGATACATATTCATGAAAAAATAGGCAACTTGATCGATCCCAGTATCCCACTCAGTATACATTTAAACCGACCACACCACTACGCGGTGTTTTCGCTACCAGAAACATCTCAATAGGTTGATTAGAAAATGGAAAAGGTAATTTTCTTGGTCAAGAAATTCGTGTCGAACCATCCTTTGTAGTACAACGTGCTGGGGTAGAAGATCACTGTAGTAGAGAACTGTCGATATGGAAGCTGATGGTTCACCCACCATTGTTGCTACAAATCTTGCCAGTGATCTGAACATGACCGTACTAAGCGACTGCACGTGTATAAATAATAGAAAAAGTAATTAATCAAGCAGTTCTGAATTGAAACAGATATGATATACAGTGGCGATTTATATGTCGTTTCTCTCTAAAGGTAAAAAATAGTTGTATTCAACTAAATCCTATCTATTTCTAATGTAATTAGTAATATATATACAGGTTTATACCACGTTTTGTCCCCAAACTTAAAACTACATAAACATCGATGTACAAAAATACTATAACGTACTTGACAAAAATACACAATCTTAAAAAAGATAGCAGTCCTACAAATTTTCTGAATAGTTTAAAATGGTACATTAATATTACAATATTAGATCATATACTACTAACTAACTATTCATGATTAGATGGTAGAATTGATAATAAAAAAAAAGGGGGAATTAAAATTCTATAGATAATTAAAGAGTGTTTTGCACTAGAAAATTAGAAGAAGATGAAATTATACCATGGCTTGCTTCCTGGTTATAGGGAGAAACAATGTTTGAATATAGAGGGAGAAAAGGGCATTTGGTTAGTAGATTATGAATATATATATATATATATATATATATATATATATATATGTTATATACTGATATACATAGAAAAATAGTTCATCTTGGTTCTCCAAACAACAAAACAGACTATACAGTTACAAGTCTTTAGCTAACATTCAGACCTACCAGCTTATGATCAAATGGTTTCATTTATGTTCACCTAACTAAAAAAGTATTTTGTTTTTAAAAAAATGAAGTTTTTTTTTGTACACACAGAAACTTAGAGATGGCCTGGGTAAATAACTAGTGTATCTAGTGCTCTAAATGAGATGAGCCGTTTGTGAAATCGTGTTCGACTGTTAATTTTCGCTTAATTTATGTTCGTTCATTTAAAAACGAACATGATAATGAACAATAATAAGACGTTCGTCTATTAATTGAATTGAACATAAACACGACTCTGTTCGTTTCGTTTAAGCTCGTGTTCGTGTAAGTATATATAAAGTTTGATAAAGTTAAATTTATTAATAATGTAACAAAAACTAGTTAGTATCACTACATATAAATAAACTTATTTATTCTACAATAATATTAATGATATTTTGTATTATTTCAGATTTATTAAAGTAATTAATATCATCATATTGTAAATACAGTAACCGATTTTATTGTTAAGTGCTCGACTCGTTAAAATAATTAATTATACGTATGTAAAAAAGAATTTATACATTAATAGAATATATAAACTTAAAACTAAAAAAATTTGATGTTATAATGTCAAATAAATTAATTAACGTTTTATCTATTTGTAGACAACTTTGTCATAGTAAACAATATAATCATAAATGATAAAATTATAATATATTCCACTTTCACGAACAACTCGTGTTCGGCTTGTCAAATGTTCGGCTCATGTTCGTTCGTATTTAAATGAAAGCTGGACATATATAAACAAGTGCTTGAGTTTATGAACATGAACAGAGCCATGTACGGCTTGTTTCGCTTCATTTACAGGCTTAAGTGTATCAAGTTAATGATTTAAGAAGTTCAAAATTACATGTCAATATTATATTTTGGTTATTTGATTCTAATTTCTAAACCAAGATAACTTGCCTCTTTTTATGAACTAAACAACGTACCTTGCATTGTATTTCTAAATTATTGTTAAATTTCATTATTACGACATGATACTTTTGCGACAACGTTAAATATTTGTGGCAAATGTAAAATACTAAAATGTCATTTATAAAAGAAAAATAATAATAAACGTCGCCTGAGAGATTCGAACTCTCGCGGGAAAATCCCATGTACTTAGCAGGCACACGCCTTAACCACTCGGCCAAAGCGACTTTGTTGAATATGTTTCTCTTTAATATTTATATAATTTTATAAGTGTCTTCATTTTCGACAATGACAAAAAGTTTTCTTGAAGATAACATTATAGCATATTGTGCTTATTAAATTTCGCAATTTCTATTTCATGCGATCTTTTGAATTTGCTATCCCTAATTTTTTTGTTCTTTTGGATGTTTCTTCATAACTATGTTTACATTATAGTCACTTGCATCGCATGTCTCGACAATATATCATTTTTGTATCATAGAAACCCTAAATCTCGTCTACTTTGAGTGAAACACAATTTCCTTTTACAAATAACTAAGTGTGCCCTTCTAGGATACGAAGACACACGAGGTTCAACTACACCAAACGTAAGCACCGGACCTCTAAATTCCAACCAAATTATTGCAGACAATTGTAAGAATAAATGAATAATTCCTTTCCCTTTCATAACAGCCTTTGACGTACATAACTAGTGCCTTGGCCGGGGGGATAGAGTAAATTGGCAACATCTTTACTTGACTCTTGTTTCTCTTCTTTAGTCATATATGCATAACACAACATGTAGACGTTAAGAACCTAGCAAAATGAAAATTTCAATTACTACCACTTCCTAGAAACAATCATGCTAATGTATCTATTTCTGTATTAAGTTCGTTTCTCATGCTTTTTGTTGAAAGTAGCTAAATGAGGATATATGATTGTTGATACATTTCTCTAAAACTAGATAATGCCGTTTCCGGACGAGTTGTACATTTCTTTCACTTAGCAATTATTTACTCTTCTTCACAGACAACCCGACATGCCTTTTTCTTAAAACAAAATCTCGTACCTATCAGCTTAGTTGCACCAATTTTGCTTTTCACAAAGATTCATCCTCGAGATATGTAATGTGCCCATATGAGTAAGCACATACAAAACTTAGCATGAAGTTCATTTTGGATCACACACAACAAAATCAGTCTATTTTTGTCGCATACAGCCCAAACAAAACATTTCCATACCGACCAAAGACGAGAATAAACTCTTTGCTTTCCACTATCTTTCAGAAAAATGTAATATATGAACTCGTCAAAAGTTTACAGAGATGTCTATGTTATGAACAAAAAGTAATCCCTGTAATGCGGGAACCAAGCTATTGAGCGTCGTAAAAGAAAATCTTCCACAAAAATGGAAAAGTATGTGTTCTAGAGAGTGCTAACTCAATTTCTAAGGCTATAAATTGGCATATCGACCAGAACCGGACCCTTTCCTACGCCTCCGCCGCTTCTGTCGAATTCGCCAAAAGCTCATTAAAAGCAATAGGCCTGTCAAAACGAGATATAATTAGCTAAAGAGGGGCTTTTTCCGAACACATTAAACTATGCCTTGCACACGAATTTTTTTGCACAAGAAAGTGAAGTAGAAAAATAAATATATAAGTAATGTTCATAAAACTAACCAGAAATAGCAGCAATGACAGGTAAAGGCCAATGACTTGCAAGCATAACAGGCATATCGAGCTGTAGAAAGCCACAAAATATGTCATGATCCATACTTACATATACATATGAACATAGGAACAATAAATAGAGCTTCACATGCAAGTTTTTTGGACTGAAAATCCGTGCATGACCATGTTTATGTGGAAACTTGCAGTAGTTACAAAGAACTGGTAACTAACTTCCGCAGAGTGTACATCCTCCTTTTTGTAAGGTATAAATTTACAATCAAAACAAACTAAATGAAATATTTTTTTATGGCCAATAATTCCAGACACTGTAAAATTAATTGATTTTATCCTTAAAAAAAAGTAAATTAATTTTAGAAACAACTCTTTTCCTCGAAAAGCACCTGCTTTCGTGGGACTTGAAAATATACTTTAATTTAACCTTTTAGTTCCGAGAGAACTTCTTGAAAAAAAACAAAACAAAATAACAAAGAACACAACAGTTAATCCAAAAATTCCCGAAAGGAAATACCAAAAATCCAAAGATAAAGTAAAAAGATTGTTTCTTACATCACCCAAGTAGTTGTTTCCCCAAGACCCGTCCTTATTCGTCTCAGGTGAATAATACCACTTCGGATCTGTATCTATCGTAACATTTGATCCAACGTTATTGCCCACATTATTATCAGGCATTCTTCGAGGTCGTCCTTTCATCTGTGACGCGTATCCTTTAGTTTCCCAAACATCAAATCTAGAATCTCTTTTACATATCAATTCTTTTCCAACTACAGCCGAATAGGTAGAGAAGTTAACATCAGTTCTTCGAGAAGGTAATTGATTCTTATCTACGTTTAAGGGTTTATTTAGTTTAGCAGAATCCGTAAAAAGCACAGGGTCTTTGATATTTTTGCTTGTGAAATCCAATATCTTCTTTAAAAGCCAATAACAATTGGTCACCATATGGCTGCTATCGAGACAGTTAGAATCTCCATAAACTGCAATTCGACCCCCATTTGCTGCCACTACAAGACCAAGAACAGGTGAATCCGCCTGCATTTATTTATAATGATATGTCAGTCTTGTAAGTCCCAGAATTTCAGAATTCTTAGATTAGAATTTTAAAAAAAGGAACAAATAATGATGATTTCCACAGATATTTGAGTCCTATTCTACACTACACTAAGCAGCAGTAGTGAACAGATACTAAGATTGTGAGTAATAACCATCTCTTGGAGATGCTAATGATGATTTAGTAGTTGCTCCTTCCAATACTTTGCCAAAAATGCTAGGAATACAAAGTTAAGAGTGAGTTACAGCAATGCCCCCAATAGTTCAGTTGCAATATACTATAAATCCTCAAAGATTGAATAAGTTACACTTACGGTCCCCATAGTTTCTTAATTTTAATATGAAGACCAATAGCTTCATATATAGGGTGACTTGTAACCTACTTACAAAGTAAGAACTATTAGTGTAACTTCAAACTATGGGGGGTAAATAAACCGATAAGAACGTAAAAGGATGAATTTTGCAGCAAATCATTTTTTAAAAAAAAATCGAAAGTCAAAAGAAAAAAAAGAGAGAATCAAACAAAGGCACTCCTCTTCTGCTCACCTTGGTCATACCAGCGGTGAGGATATTTTCAGTAGCTCCACTCTCCGAGCTATCGAGGAAAGAGAAGCTATGCACATACCCATCACGAGGAAACTTCACAATATCAGTCCCAGAAGCATAACGACTCTGCTCGCCATCAATAGAAAAATCACCGTTCAAAATTTTATCCCCAAACGCAATGCCAAACCGTGCCAAAAGATCATTTAAAGCTGGAACATTAGCACCGCCAGTGACAGGTGTCCACCAACTCCTTGTATTATCGTCAAAAAACCTCATTTTCACCATGGTATCCACATTATACCACTCGGAAAAAACAGCCAAACCTAGACCGGTGTTAAGAACGTCATTATTAAGCTTTTCAATCTCTTCCGGAAAATACTCATCTTCAAGATCCACTAGTAGAAGTGTTCCATATTGGGTAGCATCAAAACACGTAAAAGGAGAGCCGAGTGTTTCGACAAAGTACCCAGCATCTCTCAACATATTAAACATTATATGAAAATTGGTGTGAAGATGGTCCCCGTGCCAATCCAGAATATCATTCTTAACATCTAACGAATCTCTAGGAATATATCCCGGCGGGTATTTTATACTATGGAATTGGTCCCATAAAATACGGTTTTTTCTCGGAGGAGTAGGAACCACTTTTAGTTTCAAATGAAGAACACAAGTGCTGTGTCGTTGGCCTTTTTCTCCTGGTGGTGGAGGACTATATACATTAAGGGTCACATTACCTTCGATTAAACCATGAAATTCTGATCCTTCATCTTTAATTTGCATGTGCACGGCTATATAGCCAGTCCATGGCCAAATTATATTTGAATAACTGAACTTTATGTTCAAAAGATTGCCTTCCTCCTTAGCAGGGTGCCACGTTGGTGGGCCTTTGATGTAACCGATTACGCCCATCCCGTTGAGAATAGTAGCGTTGAAAATAACTGGCATTGCACCTGCGTAAAGTGGTTGACGGCAAAAGGGCCAAGAGTAAGGACAGTCATCATAATCCAGAACACTTGGGAAGATGGTTGCTCGAGGATGGTAGCTCTTTAGAATTTCATACGATTCTAACCTGACAGCCAATTGTAAAATTAGAGTTTGAACATAATATTTAAAGAATAAAAATCCAGTGTAGCAAATAAAGGTGGCCAGATGTGGATTAAACTTACTTTAACAAATAAAGGTTGAAGACTGTTGAATTTTAAGAGTATATATAATTTGGAAAGAGAAGTTTATTTCTTATTATTGAATATGAGTACATAGCAGCCCTTTTATAGGCTAGTAGAGCTTGTACATACTTCAACTTCTACATACTTCTACATGATCTACACACTTCTATATTTAATGCTCTTCCAACTAACTAACTACTAATTAATTAATAACAGTAACAATTGTAACAATTAACTGCTCTGCTTATTATCTGACACTCCCCCTCAAGCTGGAATTTCCAGCTTGGAGGTTAATCTCTGAAACACTTCGGTGTTAAACCCAACTTCTCCTTAAACTCTTCAGACTCCGCGGTCGTTACGATACCAGACATCCTTGAATGGATGGTAAAGCGACTGATAACAAGGGAAAACTTAAGCGTTAAGGCTGGAGTAAAACAAGCAGCGATGAAGGCTGAATTACAAGAAAGAATGGCAGCAATGAAGGCTGCTCGAGAACCAGATAGGTAACAGCAATGAAGGCCGTATTATAAGAAAATATAGCAGCAATGAAGGCTGCTCAAATAACGGCATATGCAACAGCAATGAAGACTGTAATGGAAGAGATAAACAACAGCTATTAAGGCTGCAACTGAGATGAAAAACAGCAGCAATTAAGGCCGCTAACTAAGGAGAAAATAGCAGCAATTAAGGCTGCAAAAGATTTGAAAACCTGGCAGCAATGAAGGCTGCAAATGTGTGAAGAAAATGCAGCAATTAAGGCCGCTAAACAGGGGTAAAACAGCAGCAATTAAGGTTGCAACGAGAGGAAAATTTAGCAGCAATGAAGGCCGCAAATGAGTTTTCAAACTGCAGCAATGAAGGCTGCTCAAGAATGGGGAGAAACTGCAGCAATGAAGGCTGCAGAAAGAGGTATAAAACAGCAATTAAGGCTGCAGACAAGGGAGTAATATGGTGGGCGGGCGGCAACAAAGCAGAATTTTATAGAATTTAATCAGTAGGATCGTATTGCTCTGATACCATGTTGAATTTTAAGAGTATATATAATTTGGAAAGATAAGTTTATTTCTTATTATTGAATATGAATACATAGCGGCCCTTTTATAGGCTAGTTGAGCTTGTACATACTTCAACTTCTACATACTTCTACATGATCTACACACTTCTATATTTAATGCTCTTCCAACCAACTAACTACTAATTAATTAATAACAGTAACAATTAACTGCTCTGCTTATTATCTGACAAAGATAAAAGCAAAAGTTTGCACTTAAATTAATAAATCATTTTAATTTTCCACTTCATGTATCTTTTTGATCTTTAAGCATCTCATCTCCAAAATTAATGTTCACCATTTTATGTCGCCAGAATTTGCTTACTATGTTAGAAATCAAGCAAGAAATGTTAGCTGTATTACACAAACAAACGTTATAAACTCCCTTTTTAGGCTTCAAATATATAGTGACAGACAAAATTAAGCAAGACACCATGAACAAAAAATCAGTGTCCATTTATTTCTCTTTGCCACCTAATGTTATCGGGTTTTTTAACCAAAATGTTAGTATAAGTTTTCTTTCCCATGTTTGGCTGGCCAATCAAATTAAATTGACGCCAAACCAAAGGTAGAATATGGAAATTCACAAAATATGATAATCGTCCCTCTTTCTAACAGCTTCAGCTTCTAGATAAGAAGGTGGCCTACAATTTAGCACACTTAAATAAATAGATTTTAGCAGTTAGTTTTTTTACCTCCACAAAGAAAGTGACAACTTGTTGCCAAAGGAAAACTATGTTTAATTGGAATATTGAAGTACTTACAGATCAACCCTGCCAGCGCCCTGCTCATACATATTGGGTCCAGAAAGCTTAGCTGCCCCTTCAACAAGTGCTTGCTTCATGCTTGCTGGATTTAAGATAGATTTTCGTTTTTCTTCGGGGATGACACTGACAAGAAGGCATACAACACCAGCAACAACAGGACTGGCTACACTTGTACCAGACAGACTTTTGCAACCTGTGCTCATTTTTGATCCCATTATTTCTCTTCCATAAGCAACTACATCTGGCTTCAAACGTCCGTACCTGCAAAAGGCAATAATTAGGGTCAGAAAGTCTCTTTTTCAGTAGCATACAAATAATTAAATAAAAAGTATAGACATGGTGGGGGTCAATTAGGCATATATCGCAAGAGCAGAAACATCCATCTCTTATCTCATCAGCGTACAGTGCTTACATGGATAAATAAATAACGTTACTGATATGGGATTATGGGGGGTTGGCATAATATGCAAAACCAGAAACATGTTTTCAATAAAATATTTAGTTACTTGCGTTTTTTTAATAATTCGAAGTTTCTTACTGCAGAAAACTCATTTCGTAAAGCTGTTGATTTTCGGTTTTGGTAAAACTCAGATTTGGAAAAACATCGTTTCTTAAAATTACACCTCATTTTCAATTTACTTTGCCAATTAGAAGACTCATAAAATGATACGAAAAAACTGAACAGAAAACCTAAAGTCACGTTTAAGAAAATGAAGATACATCCTAAAAGAAGTTTAAAATGTTATTATCTTAAAAGAAGCTGAAAGAAACACGCCACAAATCTCAAACCAAACAGTTGAAATTTACTTTGACAGGGTAGATATTATAACTATCTGCACAGCCCTCAAAGGCAATTAAAAAAATATGGTGAATGAAATTAATTCAACAATACAAAAGGGGATTTGGAAATAACAATGGTGGAAGGGAAAGAAGAGATAGAATACCCATGAGGAATCTCCCAAGTACTCATGCCACGAGAGGAGAAAGAAGCAATATGATCACTGTAATCAATGCCGCCAACCCCAATAACATCACTTTGATCTGCTGGATTATTTAGTGTACCATATAGCGGCCCATCATTACCAATTGCCGATACCATTATTATGTTGTTTGCAGTCAATTCCCAGACCTGGCGATAAATTTAAATAAGAATATTGTGTAGTACAACTATTTCCCTTGAACGGAATCAATGCAAGTACAAGTGCTCGATATACGAATTTAGACGAAAACCACATTGAATTTTTCACTAAAAAGTTGGAAAAGCAATACACATCAAAGCAGGCTCCGGAAATCCTAATGAAATATAAACCATTTCCACATTATTTTCTGTCCCCCAAACCAAAACGAAATCAAACACAATTAAACAATCAAACAATCTAACTATGATGAACTTGATTAAGATATATTAAAAATTGTGTTACCTTCTCCACAAATGGGAGATCCAAGTAATCAGGTCCACCTATGCTCAAGTTCAGCACATCCATATTGGTAGCAATTGCATAATTGAAAGCATCAAGGAACCATGAAGTGTAGGATACCTGCAATAAGCTGAATATAAACTTCTCATAATTTTGATCAAAATATATTCTCCATCAAAGACAACAGGAGGACGTACAAAGATGATAATACGCCATGCATACATACATATTTATCAGACTGGTACCACTTGTTTAAATTAATCTTAACTCAGTGTCTATGCAATTATTTAAGTATTTTATACTCTTCACATTTGGAAGTAAAAATCAGGAGACCATTTTCATTTACTCGCACAACTTTTATTTCCAAGGAAAGAAAAATGTCTATAGCCAAGTAGGATAAACGTCCAAAATTCTAGTAACTTTGATATGAATTAATAGATTGTAAGCATCATAATTAAGTCAAACATGCATACGTAAACAAGGGTATGGGAAAATCTATATTTTTGCAAACTATCACTGTAAACATCCGTAGCAGGGCTTCAATAGTAAAAGGGTCTTTAGCAAGTATTCTTCTTTTTCTTTTTTCGTTTTTCTGAATACAAATCTGACAATAATCAGTTCTAACATACTACCACGTAACTTAACACCCTAGAAACAAACAGAAAAGTAACAAGTCTGGGCAGGAGGACCAGAACAGATGAAAGAAGCCGCAATGCATTACCTGTGCATCTGTAAACACACGAAACGCGTAGATTTCAGTATCTGGTGCAAAACCGAGACATTCTGCATCTTGACCAGCAATAACCCCAGCAACAAAAGTTCCATGTCCTAGGTTGTCGTTTAAGGTATCCTCATTCGTCCAGTTTGTTCGTTCCTAAAACAAGATCCAAGAGAAGTCAAATCAACCAAATCTCAATTTCAAAGTATTCTAAGTTTGAAAATTCAATTTACAAAAGAAAAAATAGTATCAAACATGAAGGAGAGAAAACAGAAGCACATTATTGGTAACTTCTACAGGACTACCAATAAGAAATCACATGTACCTTGATATTACGAAAATGTGGGTGATTAGCTCGAATTCCAGTATCAAATATTGCCATTTTGACTTTTGATCCAGTATAACCTTTTGACCATAGCTCCTCTGCTCCGAACAAGGATGTGACTTGAGATTTCTGCAAGAGTTACAATAAGTTTAGATTATGTTTTATAGAGATACAATCTCTAACCTGACCTCATCTTAACAAGCTGTTCAAATTATGCTCTTCTATCCACAAATAACGTTGGTGATCAAAATCAATGGTTTCCATTTTCTGACAAACCCGTTAGGAAAAAAAAGTTCAAAGTATGGCACAGACAGTCCTTAAGCATGGGCTCCAAAATTCACAAACATTTTCAAAATTCTTCTAATGCCTGTTTTCTCTGCTCACAAAAGGTCTCGACTTTCCCATTTGCTTCCGAATTAGTTAGTCACTACGCTAGGATTGGATTACTCAAATAACTGTAATGACTACGTTTATATGTTAGCTAAGATTTCTACATTGTAACAACATCCACATGGACTACATTACACACCTTCTTCACATTAAACACTAACAACTCAAAATAAATAATCTTTTTGAAGGTAAGCATACCAAGATAAGAACACTAGCTAAATTGCCAAAAAGAACACAACCATTACACTAATCAACAAATGATTATGCACATAAACGAAACCGAACAAAGACGGTTTTTCTTCTTTCCTATCATAGAACTGTAAAGAATTAAAATTCTTATCCTAATTCATGAACCAATATTTCATTTCTGTAATCAACAATAATAGGTTGAAATATATACTAATCCATTAATCAAAACTGCTACAAAATATAAAAATTCACTCACTTGCATCAAGATATACCGATTCCAGTTTAAAGAATTAGAATTCTTATCCTAATTCATGAACTAATGTCTCATTCTGATTTTGGTAATGAACAAGAATAGGTTGAAATATAAACTAATCCATCATTCAAAAATTGTTACAAAATATAAAAATTCACTAACTTGCATCAAGATATGCCGATTCCAACTCAAACTAACGTTACTAGTCGCCGCAAAAACCTCACCCTCACTAAATGCAGTGAAAATCTTCCCCGGTCTCTTTTTACCGTCCACAAACGCCCCGGCCCTCTCCCTCCTCTTCTCCCCGAACAACTTTCTCTCGTAGCTCGAATCGACCCAAACATCCTTCACAATCTCCAATTTCTTAAACTCCTCAACCAAGATCCCAACTTTACCCTCCTCTATCGAAACCAACGCGAAATCCGTATCGAACGCCATCGCAGGATTCCTTCTCTCGACCCATTTCCACCCCCGAGATAGAACACGGTCCTTGAGATGGGTTTTAAAGAAATGGGCTTTTTCGTAACGGCGAAAACGGAGTATGTAGTTAGTATTTGGAGTGATAGATTGGGGTTGGGTGAGATTTGTTTTGGTGTAAAGATTGAATCTTTTTGGTTGTTTGATTAAAATTTGAAATGGGATTTTGAGAGAGGGTATGAAGTAGAGGAGAGAGATGGAAAAGAGGGCAATTAAGAGAGAGAGATTAGGTTTTTTGGTGAATTTATTATGAGTGATGATCATGGTTATGTGCTAGTAAGGTTTTAATTCCATATCATATGGAATATATTCATATATATACATACATATTTACCTATGTATGTATATACATATATAGTTGTGTGTGTGTGTGTGTGTGTGTCAGTGTGTGTGAGTAAGTGCTGGAGAAGAGAGAGAGAGAGTGTGTGTTCAGAGTAGTTGTGGAGTTGTTGTTGTTTTTTTAGGGGGGTTTGATGTTGTTTTATAGTTTGATTTAATTGACAATTGTTTACCCCAAATCGATGAAAATGTCATCTTTGACCCATGTTGCATTGGGCTCTACCCTCTAGGCCTTGGTTTTATATCCTATCTCCATACAGAAATTCAATATATAAAGTTTTTTACTGGGTTGGAAATACATCTAGTCATCTTATCGTTTTTTTATATGTATTCGTAATATTTTTTTTGATTTTTTTTTCTTAAATCAACGTTTATTTTATTTTTAAAATGTTTGTTAAACATATTTGTGTTCCCGTATAATGACATGTTTTGAATTTTTAAATTTTTAAATTTGTTATACATCTCGGAAAAAAAAAAACAAGACACATATTTGTGTTCCCGTCATGAAACTGTGGAGATTTGCATTAGTCAAATCTTGATTTGTAGCGTTTTTATAAAAAAGTGTCCAAGTTGATGTTCATATAATCTCTCCCTACATTATATTTATTTATATAAAAAGGGAAACCTCTTATATATATTGTTATTTGAAATTAGTTTGATATTTACAATTTACTAGGTTTTTATTTACTTTGTGAAACAATGTTTATTTTTTTAATATGGCATGTCTTTTATCCATTTGAATTAGTCGTGGGAAGAAATATTAAGTTTATCTCTATTTTAAGTAATTTGAATATAATGAAAATTTGTTAAACAACTATGTATTTTGAATAATCTGTTGTAAATAAATGTATTATAGAAATTCTAAAATAGATATATAAGGTTTAAATGCTTTGATAATTGCACTAAAAACACCGGGCTTAATTCCTTTGCTTTCCGGATTGATCTTGACAGGATTACAAATACACATTGGATTGCATCGCCGGAAACGGAAGCGAGAAAGATGAAAATATGATATGTTTTTATTTTAAATTTACACCTGAAATAATAGGAAGTCGGAAACGAGAATCAAAAAACTGAAAATACGATTATGCGTACAACTATAGGATTAATATTTTAGAGCGAGACTAATAATATTGCGTTTGTTTAACATGAGAATAAATTAAAAATAATGAACCGTATTAGATGAAAATTGGTTTTCAAACTCATAAAGTAACAAAAATAATTGGTCAAAAATCATCTATCATATCAACTGTTAGGTTTTAGGGTTTCAAAATTTGATCCTAAAAATCATTTTTCATTTTTTCTACTAACCATTTAGATCTTGGCAATTTTGGTGTACCTTGGGGTTATTTTTATAGATAAAATTTATACTTGTACTCAAAAACATTAACAAATCTTGAAACTTATGTTACATGTACTAATGTATAAATAATTGCAATATTCAACTTAATCTCATCTTTTGGAGGGGAAGAAGAAAGAAGAAAGAAGAAAGAAGAAAAAGATGATGGTAACTCAAGGACTGACAAAACCCAGTTTCAAATATACCCAATGCTTCTTCCCAACCCAAAATCCTATCTTCTCTCTCCTCATAAACTCCAAACCCCTTCATTTCAGCTCAATCCAACTCAAACCCATCTCCAAAACCCCGAATAAACATCTGGGTATCTCTCCGATTCGGTTAAAATGCACAGGATTAAAATATTCGGCCGATAAGAAATATACAGTTTTGGCGGTAAAAAGAGATAATGGTGGCGATGAAGGAGGAGGTGGCGACGGTGGCGGAGACGATGATGAGGCAAGAGACGGGATGTTGCCTGAATGGCTGGAGTTTAATTTTGAGGATGCGAAAACGGTGATTGTGGCGGTTTTGCTTTCGTTGGCTTTTAGGTCTTTTGTGGCGGAGCCGAGGTTTATCCCCTCGTTGTCTATGTTTCCTACTTTCGATGTCGGGGACAGGATTGTTGCCGAGAAGGTTTTTGTCTTTTCGTCGCTTTAGTTTTGTTGTTTTTACTTTCTTTGAATTTGGCTTAGTTTTTATGATATAAGCAGTGGATAAAAGAATTTAGACTTTTTTATGGTTTTGAACTTTTGATGACATATAAAAGCTATGTGCACAACCCCATACACAGATAGCTCCCTACGTTTGATGTCAGGGACAGGAATGTTGCCGAGAAGGTTGTTGTCTTTTTGTGGCTTTAGTTTTGTTGTTTTACTTTCTTTGAATTTGGCTTAGTTTTCATGATATAAGAATTCAGACTTTTAGTTATGGTTTTGGGTACAGGATTGTTGCTGAGAAGGTTGTTATTTTTTCCTTGCCTTAGTTTCGTTGTGAAAGATTATCATTTAGTACATAATTTGAGACTTAATTATCAAAAACTCATGGTGAAAAATCTCTTTTAAACTTAAGTATAAATGCTTGCTAATGCTACTTCTTTTTATTCTTTCTTTTAACTTTGATGCTCACTGATGCTACCTTGGTATGTACCAAATCTAAAATAAGAATTGGGAATTGATAATGTGGGTTTTTGGATATTAAGTGTGTTTTTATGTACTAATCAATGATTCTTCCTTTACTTTCTTTGGATGGCTTAGTATTTATGATATAAGAATTTTAGCCTTTTTAGGTATGGTTTTGATGAACATAAAAATTGAGCTGGTAAGAGTTTATTTAGTTCTATATATTGTTTGATATGTTAAGATACCGAGGGTTGGTTTGATTTGTAGTTTTCAAAAAAAAATTGTAGCTTTCAAGTTCAGGTTATTTGGGTTTCTTGTATAGGAGTTGTGGTGTGTACATTTTGGGTGAATAGCTGAAATTCAAAGGTTTTTTTCTGGGTAAAAATGGCCTAAGCTTGAAGTTCGTAAGTGGGAAGAAACCAGCTTTTATCTGAGCGGTAAATAAGCCAACTATTTTACTCACAAGATGCAATCAAATAAGCCTGAGTTTCAATTTAAGTAGTGTCAAAAGAATTCTGTAAGCTTAAATTTATTTTCTATATTTACTGTTCTTGCTGTTGAGGACAAGGTATTGTTGTCAAGAAGCTAAAATGTTCTTGTTACCTTAATTTGGTTAATTTTGATCCTTCTCTTTTTCTTGGGTTTAGTTTTATGTATTATTACTTTATCTCTTGCAATTACAAATCAGAATATATGTTACTTGATCGGGTTTCTTGAATCTGTTTTTTCTGTGAATTTTAGGTAAGTTTCTACTTCAGGAAACCTTGTCGGAATGATATAGTGATTTTCAAAAGCCCTCCAGTGCTGCAGGAAGTAGGATATACGGATGATGATGTCTTCATCAAAAGAATTGTTGCAAAAGAAGGTGATATTGTTGAGGTTAGTTAAAGAAACAACTTTGTTCAAGACTACTTAATTTGATCTGCAGGCAATTAACGGCGGATACTTTTTCTGGAATGTAAAAAGTAAAAAAGTGAAAAGTAGCAACAGTTCTTTGAAAATTCCTTTTTCATTTGAGAAACTATTCCTTTTGCAAGTTTTTTTTTATTGATGAAGTTAAAAGAAACATATGATCGTAGTTATCTATAATATACGAATCATTTTTAAAATTTGTGTATTTCAAGGATTTAATTGTTACAACTTAACTCAACAGAGGCCCGTAGATAAATCTATTACTAGTTTGAGCCTTTGCTTGTATTTGCCTACATTATGCTTGTTTAGTTGCCAACAAATTTGCTTATTTGCTTATGCCCTTATTATCCGTGTTGTTTAGCTTTCTGGCCAATAAACGAAACCTCGCTAGCTGCATTAATCCAGAATTTTCTCAATATAAATTATCAAACTTATTAGCTTAAAAGTTGCAGCCGGACCAGCCTTAAACTATAATAATATCCTTTCCATACTCTCTAAATCATGTCCTAAAGCATACAATTTATTGTGCATCCACTGCAGGTTCGTGAAGGTAAGCTTATTGTGAACGAGGTGGCAAGAAGTGAAGACTACATCCTCGAATCGCCTAAATATGACATGAAACCCATAGTAAGTTCATCTCTAATACATTTTTTTTCTGCATCTGTTTGTTTTCTTGGAAAAAGAAATATGGGGCTGTATTTAGCTGGCAATCCGGTAGATTTGTGGACGTTTGGTAGAATATGAAAGGAAAAGAAAAAAAAACGTACTGCTTTTCGTTTTTGGTGAAGTGAAATACTTTTACCTAGTAAACATCAGAATAAGTTTCCTAACTTGCTGGTGTTTTACGGTGCAGCGTGTGCCGGAGAATTCGGTCTTCGTCATGGGTGACAATCGTAATAATAGCTATGATTCACACGTGTGGTAAGAGTATTATCCTATTATTATACCTTTTTTTTGTATTTTATACCTGCTTACCCCCAAATCGCGGCTTGGTTATCTTTTATCCAACTTTATATATTTGGTTGAATTTGTAGGGGTCCCCTTCCTGCGAAGAATATAATTGGAAGATCTGTATTTCGTTACTGGCCTCCAGCTAGAATTGGCGGAACGGTACTTCCAAATGGTTGTGTTGTTGATAAAACCGAAACAAGTTTAGAATCTCAGTCTAACGCGGCTTCTTAACATTATTGTTTAGTGGATTTGTTATTCCTTAGAGAAAACATTTATTAACAGGGCTTGAAATTCCTCTTGTTGTTGATTATCCATCTTGTAACATTATTTTTAAATCACGTGTAAGCCACATGAGAGAGGGAAACAATGTTTTAAGATGTCAACTTCTTGATGTTTATTTGCTTTTTTGTACAAAATTTTATTTACCTTTGATAAAAGAGAAGGAAAAATCTATATATTTTGCATTTTTTTATTGTTTAAAAAAATCCTACAACTTTATTGAAATAGATCAAATAGTCTATTTTGTTTTACAATTAGCTTGATTTTCTTGTTTTTGTTCCTCTTAAAAATGGTATCAGGTCAGTCAGTTTCGAAGCTTGCCTCAAAGCTGGGGTATTTTATTTTTTAACTGAGTGAAACATATTTTCTCTCAGCTGAGTAAGCCTATTTTCTTTTTGAAGATGTAGCCAACCAAGCCATAAGTAGAAGGTTTTGAATAAGAATAGAGAAGTTCTGTAACACTGGAGAATTTTGGTGACTAAAAATAGATAGGGAGGGTATAGAGAAAATGTGGGGAAGGTAGTTATAGTCCTTGACAATCGTTAGTTACTTGCATTTTCCCCTAATTTTTGCAATTTATAGAAACTCAACCATCCAATTCTCAATACAATTGAAAACAAAGGAGAGGGTTAGGCCATATCATATCCTCTAATTTATCTATATTTCTATTTATCATAACCATCCTTTTCTACAACAAAACTTAAACCTCACATTTTTTTACTAAAAAAACAAATAGGAAACCATAACAATTTCACACCACCCTTCTCTCCTTAATTCAAGAATTGTGAAAAACCCTTTTCAATCTCACCAAGAAAGAAAAGGGTTTTTCTTCAATTTCCATTTTCCCCATTAATATGACTATTTTTATCCACTCATTACTTCATATGTTCAATCTTTGTTTATGACAACAAATTTACAATTAACAAATAATTACCATAGCTAAATTGAATGTAAGAATGATGAAAGAAGATCGTGGATTTCAAAAAACACGGTCGTTTCATTTTAAAAGAATGTTTGAAATACCTGGGCGGTTGGCACATAGTTCGATTTTCGAACATAGTAACAGCGGGGATAGTTTTGATGAGAGGCCTTGTAGAAGTCCAGGTCCAAGATCTGCACCTATTGAACAAATTAGTTCTGTTTTTGATTTATCGAATGATAGAAGTCCTGTTGCATGGTTGAACATGGAGCCACCAGCGGTTGCAACTCCAAGGGAGAGGCCTACATCAGGTTTGTTATATTTAACCTTTGCGATATGAATATCATCTAATTAAAATTCATTCTTGCCTTGTTTTGTTCCATATGATGAAATAAATAATTAAAAATGGATTTTGTTTTCTTTATGGTATATATTTACAAATTTTTTTATGAATACATGAAAATATTTTCTCTTCTGCACAAGGTTTTCACAATATTCAAAAAATTCGGAAACTACAATCTTTTAATGACTTTAATGGTATATGTATTATTGGAAGCTAAACATCGTATACACATTTATGTGGACTGTGGAGCATGTAATGATTGTTTTTTATATTTATGATTTGAAATAGATATAGATTTAATGAAGGAAAGGTTTGCAAAGCTGCTATTGGGAGAAGATATGTCTGGTGGTGGAAAAGGTGTCTCATCAGCGCTAGCTCTTTCAAATGCTATCACAAATCTTGCTGGTAATAAATGTTCATTGGTTCTTCTCACTTAAATTTACCCGGAGTAGGAACTAATCAACATTAATAGACTAACAAGGTTCTCAAGCTCAATGTTAGCTATATGTAATTGTTAAAATTATGTATATACTCGTTTCAGAAGAAACACACATAAATTGGGTCAATAGTAGAGCCACCCCTGTCAATGTTACATGACTGCCATTTTCTTTTATTTATAGCTTCTGTATTTGGAGAACAAAGAAAGTTGGAGCCCATGGCTGCAGATAGGAAAGCAAGATGGAAAAAAGAAATAGATTGGCTTCTCTCTGTGACAGATCATATTGTTGAACTTGTCCCTTCGCAGCAATTATCCAGTTCTGGAACTAATATGGAGGTACTTTTTAGTTTTACCATCTTTATTATTTCCATAGTTAATTGATTCTATGCCTACTGGAATTAATAAGCATGCCAAATTCACTATATTGTGGCCTTGGTTTTTCAAAAACTTGATGAGTAGCCTACTGGGTAAAAATGACTTAGATACTTCTAATTTAATTGAAAACCCGTGCAATGGTATAATTCTTAACCCTTTCAAGACAAAAGATATTATTTTAGTATCTTGATTCATATTTCACTAAGAAAGTATGTCCACCTGTTTTACACTTCTATTAGCAATTTTCGATCAAAGACGCTTATTACCTACACATGCAACCTGAACACAAAGTATTCACCTCTACCAGGCAAGACGGAAATATTTTGTGTTTATTAGATTATACGAAGTAGGCCAATTACATCACATAACGTACTAGTGGTACAAGTTGTTTAAAATTGAACCTTATTCTAGTTCCTCATTTACAGATAATGGTGACACAGCAAAGAAAAGACCTGCTGATGAACATCCCAGCCTTGCGCAAGCTTGATAACATGCTAATTGTAAGTACCAACCACTTCTCTTTATTTCCTTTGGTTCACGTCTTTTTACAGTATAACTTTTAAGTATATCTCCTTGTTCGTTGGACAACAAATTTATCTCGAAATACCATTTGAATGTTTGGTTAAGTATATCTCCTTGTTCGTTGGACAACAAATTTATCTCGAAATACCATTTGAATATTCCAAACGGCCAAAAGCAACTAACTAGTCTCATTTTTTATCGTAAAATCAATGGACAGGACTGCTTAGACAACTTCAGTGAACAAAGTAGCGAGTTTTGGTATATCTCAAGAGATGCCGATGAGTCCGAGCAGGGTAGTCAGAGAGACGATAAATGGTGGTTACCGACAATTAAAGTGTCTCCAGAGGGGCTATCAGAACCAACACGGAAATGGTTACAATTTCAAAAGGATTGTGTGAATCAAGTTCTTAAAGCATCTATGGCCATAAATGCTCAAATTGTCTCCGAAATGGACATTCCCGAAGACTATATTGAATCCCTCCCCAAGGTCTGTCTCGGTTCCTTACTGCTGCTATTAAGTCTTGAGATTCCGGAACGTAATTTATTTTTTCTTTCGGAAATAACCGAAAACCAAAAACCTGACATCAGGCAAAATTGTTATAACCTTTTTCATTATGAATACGTACACCAGCAGCAAAATCTAGCCAACTAGTCAACACGACAGAACTCTAGCCTTTCGGCTTAAAGCTGACATGTACTTAGCATCTCAGTTTTTAGGCTGGGGGTTTTGCCAAAAATATCAAGCTAGAACTACCTAGCTTAAGAACAGTTCCGATTAATTGACAAATTTTTGACTTTATTCCCATCAAGTGCTTGTGTGAACTTTTCATTATCGTTTAGTGGTTCTGTTTAACTATTCTATATGCAATTACAGAATTTTTTTATTGAATTGTATGCCCATTAAAAATAAAAGTTATTTGTAGAACAGTATGCCATTCAAAATCAAAATCAGTATGTCTAGTTCCATTTTCTTAAAAGCTACACCAAACAAGTCCCTTGGTGAAAACTCCTAATATGTTTCTTTCACTTTCCTCAGAATGGGAGATCGAGTCTAGGGGACAACATATACAAAAATATAACTGTCGAATTCTTCGACCCAAGTGACTTTCTCTCGAACGTGGACTTGTCAACTGAGCATAAAGTTCTCGATTTGAAAAATAGAATCGAGGCTTCAATTGTGATTTGGAGGAGAAAAATGAACCAGAAGGATGGAAAATCCACATGGGGCTCAGCTGTTAGTCAAGAGAAGAGAGAGTTATTCGAAGAGAGAGCCGAAACTATTTTACTACTACTTAAATTAAGGTTCCCTGGTCTTCCTCAGTCTGCTCTTGACATAAGCAAGATTCAGTTTAACAGGGTAAGATTACTTGGTTCTTATCTTCATAGCTAGTTATATTTTCAGTTTTGCATGCCATGTAGTTTTTTGTAAGGAAAGTGGTCAAAAAGATTAGACAGGAATGGTCAAGATTAAAACATAAGTACACTCTGTACATGAGATTAGTAAGAGCAGAGGGTTCAATAACGATAAAGCTGAAATATTGTTTACTAAAGTAATCAACTGGTTGCTTATCAAAAAAAAAAAGTAATCAACTGGCCAAGCAATAGACATCTATGCTTGTAGTTGTATATATATAAGGTGTAATCTCAAGTCATTGGGTTACGTCCAGAGGTTAGGACACCCTTGTTAAAGACATACTGTAGATAAATGCATGTTTTTTCATCTCACATAAATATGCTTTTATTCATAAGCAGTATGAGTTCATCCTTTGAGCAATGTTACATGCTACAAGCTACTCTTATGATCTAGGACTTGAATCTTGTTTGGCTGCAACTTTGAAGCAAATAAGCCAAGTGTTTTGAGGATGAGAACATAAATTTTGAAGATTTTTTCTGCCAAAAAAACCAAAGAACGTCATCTCTTTAGCTGGTATTCTAGTTTTTAAGCAAATAGGAAAAAAGAACTGAGCTAAAAATTTGCAACTACATAAACAAGACTTAATGTCAAAAGGGAACTTATAACACTGTACACTTCTTCTTTTCTTATAGTTTGTTAAATCCATGATACAGGATGTCGGTCATGCTGTCCTAGAGAGTTATTCTAGGGTGCTCGAGAGCTTGGCCTACACTGTTTCGTCTCGTATTGAAGATGTTTTATACGCTGATTCTATCGCACAAGATCCATCCCTAGCAATAGAACGAAAACCATCCACTCCATTAACGATCGAGACAAACGTGCCCTCAAGCGTGTTAGAAGATACAAACAATATAGCAGGCACCGTAGAAACGCCCACTTCGATGACACTCTCCGATTTCATGGGTTGGAACTTCAACCAAAAAGATTCAGCATCGAAGGAAAACAGCTTGAATGGTGACTTGGAAAATTAATCTTTTCAGAAAAAGAAATATAAAAATTTGATTGCCGGATGGAGAATAACAATTTGAGAAGATCATCGGATGAGTACACAAACAAGAAACATATCCGACATGGAAAGAATTGGGTACGGTTGAGAAGCCCAACAAGGTTTCTGAATGTTTATGTAGTATTTAGTTTCCTAATGTTCTGATTTTTTGTATTACAGTATTAAGGTGCTTCCGTTTTTCTGTGTTCACATAGAAACAAAAAGTGGAAGCACTCTAAAACAATTGGCACTCGGGTTTGCATGAGAGGAACAACTAAAAGAAAGAGAGAAGATTAAGGTGCTTCCGAATGTTGTATGTGTATATAGAGACCCGCTAAGGAGTCATTGCAGTTAGCGATCCTGTTGTTGTTGTTGTTCCGTTTAGTTTTGTACACTTTTGGCTATCTTTTGTTATTCTTGATATTTTGCTTTAACAATTCATCTTTAAGAAATATTCAAATATTGCGCTCTTGGCAATTTTAGTACATTGATGATACAATCATTCAGTTTTCCATTTTATCTCAACTCTAGTTGGTCAATAAGAACTTGTCTTTTCTAGTATCATAGATGGAAATGAAATTTGTGGCCGTCGTGGTTAACATGCGCCAATTATGTTACTGGAAAGTTTTAAAGGTGGAGTTTTAAAACATACAATGTCTGGGAGTATTAAAAGATAATTCTCATACTTGATAAACAACGTCAGTGAAGGGACTTTTTTTGTACGAGTGTCTTATTGCAACCAAAAAAATATATCTAAAACTTTTAACCCATGAGATGGGTTGTGTGGTATAAACACCGGTTATGTAAGTCTAAATATACGAGTAATGTAGTATAAATATTGATAACCAAAAATACAATTACAAATTAAAAAAAATGAATAACTGATAATTGTATTTTAAAAAAGAGTGTTACTATTGTCACTTTCAAATTCAACCCACTGTCGTGGATTTTCCTAATCACACAATTCATAGGCTAGACTCGTAACTTACACACTCCATAGGCTAATAAAATACATATTTATCCATCCAAGGCTCCAAATATACATAAAATTCTACAATTTGATAAATCAAAATATAAATATTCACATAATAAAAATACAATCTACTAAAAACTCAAATAAAAATATAATAGAACCTTATTTGAGTCTACTCTAAATTTAAATATTAATTAAAAATTAAATAAAAATTAAATATAAAAACTCAACCCTCTAAAAACTCAAATAAAAATATACTAGAACCCTAGTTGAGCCTACCCTAAATTTAAATATTAATTAAAAATAAAAAAAATTGTTAAATATAAAACCCAACCCACTAAAAACTCAAATAAAAATATAATAGAACTCTAATTGAGTCTAGCCTAAATTTAAATATTAATAATAAAAAAATGTTAAATTTAAATATTAATAACAATCAAAGCCATTGATTAGGTAGGTATGTCATGTAACGTGACATGTCAGCGGATTGATTTTTTGGCTAGGAAAAATGTGTGATCAAAAATATTTTTCATTTAAAATAAAGTATTAAATTGTTACCATTTAACATTAACAAGTAAAACTCATGATAAAGTGAATTTGTCATGTGTATATGCAGGTTGATTTTTTGGATAGAAAAATAGGTGAGCAAAATCATATCCCTTTTTGTATTTTCTTTCTTCTTATTTGCTGAATTGCAGTCATACTGGCCTAAAACCTAGTACTCAAAAGTTTCCACCGACCCTGTTTTTAACGGACGTCGCCTAAAGCTGTTGAATCAGATACATCATCTAGATAAGTGTCATGGATACTCTTTTACTAACATTTATCGATATTCACTTTTCAGAGAGAAAAACAATATTCCGAAGGTACACAACTATAACGTACAACAGAGTCGGCAATGCTCCCACTGCACTATCCGGCCGTTTTCAAAGAATACGTAAAAGCAGTATTTAAGCTGTATAGTGTGCACCATGCCCTTGGTCCTCATAGTTTCAGCCGAGACATTCATAATCTCATAATACAAAAAACATGATTGATACCCGTTTCTTTACAAAGGTTTTACATAAAAGATTTGTTTAGTACCTTTCTAAAGATGTATAATTTCATTACAAATTTAGGAGAGATGCTGTATTTCCACGTGATGCCAGTTTTAGTTCATTGGCTCACGAGTCAGGAACAAAGAAGTGCTAGTAAAGTATGTCGATTAATACTTTTGACAAGTTGATACTGATTTTTTAGTCTCCAAAAACAACACATAATTTTTCACCTACACATGAGCAAGTTCAATGGTAAATTAGTAAATACTAGTAGTTTTTTGCAGAAACCATTTTAAATGTCATTCAAAAATCATTCACTGAAACAATCATATGACCAAACATCAACTACAAAGATGAGAATGCAGTAATGACATTATGACATTATGGCAAAGTTAAAAGTCTTATTAAAGAACTCGTAAATCTAAAGAAAGTCAAAACATAAAATTAAATATACATATGTTAATTTAGCAGCACCCGTAAGGGACGATAGAACAGTTTTACTGGGGAGCAAGTTTTCTCTAGACAGAACAGAGAGCAAGTAGAAAAACAAAATCATCAACCGCCTCGCAAATGGGCACCAAGTTCACCAAACTGATCATCAGCTTCCACAGTATCCTCAGAGAGACGAACAGCATCAAGTTTTTGCTTCAGGATTTCAATGGAGTTGAGCACCAGCTGAGCAGCCTTTACGGCACCGGTAGTTTCTACGGTGAATATGAAGCTATCCTCTCTAGCTCGTATATCTACCAGCCCTGGCTTTCCCATGGCCTCAGCTTTCTTTATCACCTCATCATCGTAGGTGTATGCCTCAGGGTCAAGAATTACAATCTGAGACAAATAAACAAATGAAAAGATAACTTGACGAAGGGCATGTACCTAAATAAGTATTTAATGGTTCTTAGAAGATACTGTATGAACTAATTGTTTTACATTAGTTTACAGATGGGATTCGATAAAGATGTAAAAAAAATTGCAGTAACACAACGGCCATTGCTAAAGAACAAATTTCATAAGAAACAATCGCTTAATTTTATTTACCATACAAAGTTCCTTGAAAGTGAAAGAGGGGATGAACGATGCACGGAAAACTAGCATGAAAAAAGGTAATTTAGATGAACAACGAACAAATAACATAAAACTTCATGAATTAAAAGTTCGGTCATTATCTCTAGAAGAAAACTTTATATACCAGGCTCCTTTATTCATATTCTAAAACAAGTGCACAATGAACTGGGCTAATCTTTGTATTAAGAAAATTCCACTTTCTTTCAAATATCACAAAACAATTGCATTGTCACAAAAATTCAGTACAATGGAAGTGCAACTACTCTGTTTACGGTAATACCAAATTCACAACAAAGATCACAAACAAATACCGCACTCACCAAATAAAAGCTGCATAATATTACACTTTCACAGAAAAAGCTAGTCAACTAAACAATCCTAAAAAAACACAAACGATCAAACTCCAGTTTCTAAAAAAGATATTGCAGATTAAGCTAGTAAAGAAGATATTGCAGATTAAGCTGGTAAAGAAGATATTGCAGATTAAAATGGCTACAACAAAAGCAAAAAAAGTAACAGCATTTTGTATAAATCATCAAACCTGGTTAGTGTCAGGGTCAATATCAAAAACCCTCGTTGGACTACTTTCTACCCAACTTCTCTTCTCATCAAGGGTTAGAGATTGCATCATATCCTCATTAATATGTATCTCAGGTTCGTACATGAATGTGACAGTTGCAGCTGGCGACCATTTGGCATGATCTTTTCCGATCCCTTTTCTTGCAATGGCTCTCAGCCTCAGCTCTTGCCCTCGGCGCAATTTCACTATGATAATGCCCCTGAAGAAAAAGTGAGTGAATTAGCATAAAATTATGCACAATTAATGGAGATAATTTTTTCAAGGAAGTCTGAAATCACATAGAAAGTACGAAGCTAATCAAGAAGAAACCAAACAATAAGGGAAGATGATAAGTAAAATTGTTGGAGAAACTAAACACTTGGCCTATAAAGTGCCAAAAAGCCTTGCACCATATTACGGCACAAATAAACGCAGACATCAATCAAATGATAGACAATAGCTACTTTTTCCCTTTCAGAGAAGGGGTTCTATTTTCTTTTCCAAGGAGAAAGATGGATGGTATCTGATAGACTAAACTGTTCCTCTCTTCTTCTTCTTCCAAACAATAGATGTGAGGAAGGCTAAGATCAAGCTGTAAGAAAGGAGTTGTCATCTTGGCAGGTATAGACATTGTCACACAAATTTCCTTATTTATGAAGTAATGGATTTAGTCTTGTAAAGGCCGACCAAACAGAAATAAAAGATGTATTTCGCAAAATTTGATATTCTGTAGGAAAGAAGTGCTTCAACCAACATATCACCTAAGGGATTTTAGTGACTCTACCACTGGTTTGCCTAAAAGCTTTACTTTACGATCTTTTCTATTTATTTATCAACTCTCTGAACTTCAGATCTAAGAAAGGAAGAAGGAAAGCCTAGTTTTATCATTCTTCGTATCAATTTCTCGATTCTCAGCTCTCAATAAAAATCTTCATATCTATTATGATGCCTTAAGACACCAATAATCAGTCACAATCACAGTAATCTTAGCACATGATCGAATATACTTAGAAGTAAAGACAAATAAACTACAGCAAACTTTGCAAAAAATAGATGTAGCACGTATGCAGGCAAACACAACATTAACACAAAGATGTTAAACAACTGTATTTCTCAATATGCTGTAACTTAGAAGGAAATGATAACTGCTTCTCTTTTTCTTTTGAACCTTTTTCTCTTTCATTTTTACCCCACAACACTACAAAACCAAAGAAGGAAGAAGGAAAACCCTCAATTTTTGATGAAAAATTTCGTAGCCACCCCTCCATAAGTACCCCCGTAGTCTTATCCTTTTCATTTGAAACAAAAACAAATGCAGACCAACCCAGTTTAGCCTGGCCTCAGCTGAAATATACACATCATGAGCACCAAAAACAAAAAATAGATAAAAGCATGGAAATGCAGAAGCTGTAATACTAGACAGAAAACAGAGATGACGAGAGAGTAATGATTTTCAGTTCCGCTGATTAAAGAGATTACCCCTAAGTCCAATGCTCTCCAAACATCACTTCTGCCGACAACGAACATTGAGTAAGAAAGGTTTGCAAATGAGGGTAGTTGCCTTTTGATATATACATTTCATAACTAAACTTAAAAACATAGAAACCCCAGTCCATCTCGATATGAGAAAAGGACAAAAATGAGCTTGAAAGCTGCAACCAAACAAATCCTTCGCAAGAAATAGGAAGGGCGCAGACAACACAACGAACACTTAATACAAACATAGAGCTTCTTTGCTAATAAGTTGGTTTTTCAGGTCGAGCACGAAGCTGGGTCCACAGAGGTACTAGCTTTCAGGAAAAAGAAAAAGAGAATCTCAGCTTTAAACCAAATTCAATCCATCTTTTTAGCAAAGGAAATATAAAACAGCAACGAAACAAGGTCTTAATTTCATAGATGACACCAAAAAGTCCATCTTACTACTCACTTGTTTTCTCAATATTTGGTTGCAGCCTTTAAGCAAATAAGCTGTATTAATTGAGAGAGAGAAAGAATCTTGAGATCATCCAGCTTACAGCTTTTACATTTTTCATGAGTCCATGCAGCCAGCTCTCAACCCAAAAAAGAGCTTAATTACATAAACACATAGACCCTTAATTAGACATAAACTTAGTACAGATTCGGCTAAAACATGCATCAACGAAAAACAACAGAAAAGATACACTTCAGATCAATTCTACTTCGACAAAGAGCAACCCTGATTTTGGAATCTTCCCAATTACACAATTTTGAGGCAACCACACCAACCATCATTAGACAGATCCAGTGACAACATTGCCTTCAAATAATTTAACTCTTGACACATCCTTGTATATACATAACATACAAGAAACATTCAGTAAGAAGGTTTGCAAGAGGGCACAGTTGCATAATGGCATGCCAGCTAAATTACAAATGTATAGAAACCCTAATCCAAGTCCATATGAGAGAAGCGCAAAAGAACCCAACAAACTCTAAGTATGGAATGAATGCGATGCAGACATGCTGTCAAGAACATAAGCTGAATTCTGGTTACATGCAGATAAACTGATTTCTTCAAGGTTGCTGGAAAATCTGGGTTCATTCCTCTGTTTCGATAGGCGGCCGAGGAAGGCGCCACCTAGTCGCCCCACTTTTATGTAGGCATTTGACTTTGAAGTATATTTCAGGTAAACCGGTTTCAATGGGTTAAAAGAAACATATTAAACCTAATAAACTTAGGTCTGATGAAACAAACCCTTTTTTTCCGATTGACGAGCAACCTTTTTCCTAGATTGACGAACAGGATTGAACAATGAATAAACTAGACAGTGTCAAGATTGAACAACTTAATGTATGCTCAGTTTAAGGCTAAAATCAGCAATAAGAAAAAGCAAAGGAAAACCACTCAAAATGCAATGATGATTAGGATTCAAAACTAAGATATGTTTTTCAGTTTTGATATCTTGTTGATTTTGGATTAGATTTGCATTTTACATTGTACATTTCAAACTTCTATTTGAAACAAATTTCATGACAATTTTTTGCTTATGTAACTACTCAGGTGTTGTCATCCTAGGCTTTATTGGATTCTAATCGAATAACTATGAGCAAATAAACTTGAGATGTTTGATTTAACATGAAACCCATATTTACAACATGTCTATTGCATGGAAATTCAAGAAAAACACTTAAAAGCCGTTTTCCCACATAGGCCTGGGCACTGCCTAGGCGGCTAGGCGTTCAGGCGGCTCCTTCCCGCCTAGACCACGCTTAGCGCCTTTTGAAACCTTAGTTCATTCAGCTAAAAGCTTTTACATCTCTAGGTCCCTACAGACAGCTCTTAACCAAAAAATCCCTCAGGCTCTTCCTAGCTTGTAAATTAGAAATAATAGAAACCCTAATCCATCTGAACATGGTAAAAGCACAAAAATGGGCTCCAAAGCTGCAGCCAAACAAACCCTAAAAAGACATACAACACAACACACAGCAAATACAACAGATACTTGTGAAAAAAACCTAATCAGGGCTTGTTTGGTCACAGATTTTGAGAAAATAAGCTTGGTCAGTTTAGTATAAATTTTCTTGCAACTTCAACAAGAAAGACAGAAAAACCAGCTTATAACTAAAAAAATACTTAAAAACTTAAACGAAAAGAAGTCCTTGATTACATTCACAAAACACACCAGTCTACTTGATCGCTTGTATGCAAGGTTTCAAATGGCACTAGAAGGGATCTAGGCGGTGAGGTGGGGCCTAGGCGGCAAGACCTTTTTTTCACATTTTTGTTCATTTTCTTAGACCTTTGTACAATAGACACATTGTAAATAAGATTGTCAAGTTAAATTGAACATTTCAAGCCAATTAGCCCATAGTTATAGTGTTATACTATTACAACCCAATAATTGTACGATAACGTCATACGAGTCAAGGGTTCATGATGTATTGAAAGACAAATGTGAAGTGTAAATCTTGATTAATCACCATGTCTTTTTGAGTAATCTTTTATGAGTTTTTCAATAATAAAATTTCACTTATTTTGACCGAGTTGACGCGGATCAACCCGGATTTGACACAAAAAGGAAAAATTCACCCTTTTTTTTAATAATAAAATTTCACCTAGGCGCTCGGTGGCAGACCAAGGCCTAGAGCCTAGGCGGAGCTAGGCGGGGATTTTTGAAACACTGCTTGTATGTACTTTTATTTTAGCATAAAGAATGTATCTTTTCCACAGTTACATACAAACATGCAGCAACTAATATTTTAAACATAAATAAACAATAAACAAAACAAAACATAAATAAACAATAAACAAAACAAAACATAAATAAACAATAAACAAAACAAAAGAAGGGATTAAAAAATGACTACTTGATAAAACCCTAGTCCATGTCAACATTATAAAAGCACAAAAATGGGTTCAAAAGCTGCAACCAAACAAACCCTAACAAGACATACAGCACAGCGCACAGTAAATACAACAGAGCCTTTTAGCATAAAGAATGCATCTTTTTTCCACATTACATACAAACATGCATAGAACTAAACAAAACAAGAGAAAGGTATAAAAGCACAAAAATGGGCTCAAAAGCTGCAACCAATCAAACCCTAACAAGACACACAACACAACACACAGTAAGTACAACAGAAACTTAATTAGGGTATAAAAACAATTACTTGCTCTCGGCATTGTTTTCATATCCACCAGCATCCGAATAATCCACAGGAACCACCGTATGATCCGAACTAATCAAATCCTTGCTTGTAACATCCAAAGTCTGGTCCCCAATACACTTGGCCCTAAGATAAACAATCCCAAAAAAAAACAAAAACGATCAATGATTCTCCCATGCACTGTTTGACACTACCTCATGTACTGAAAAAAATCCAAACTCATCGCTTCTCTGCTTTGAGCTTTCTTAGCTTTCTTGATGCAAAAACTAGCTTTTAGAAAAGCTAAAAAGCTAACATACCAAATATGGATAGTTTTTTTAATAAAAAAAGCTAAACTAGCTGAGGAAAAAAGCTAATGGCAAACAAGCATATGTAAGGAATGATATTATGATTTGGGACTCATAGTAATAAAAAATAAATCAGTAAAAACAAAAGAATAGTGAACTAGGGTTTCAAACTCGAACCTAAGATGAAACTCGACCGAACAAAACTCGCACTGCCCATCACCGTCACAAGCGTCACAGTCCCTCGAGAACCTCATCCCCATCGCCTTATCGCTAGTCAACGGAATGAGACCTAAACGATGCGCAATAAATTCGTCGTTAGAGGGATACCTTCCTAACTAAATAGAAAAAACAGAAACCCTAATCCATCAGGACATGATAAAAGCACAAAAAACGGGCTCAAAAGCTGCAACCAAACACACCCCAACAAGACATACAACACAACAAACGGTAGCATAAATAATGTACCGGTTTTTCCACATTACATAGAAACCGCAATAAACTCGGCATTAAACGAGTTGACCTATAGTCACTTGTATGTACTTTTAGCATAAAGAATGTATCTTTTCCGACTAAATAGTAAAAAAAAATAGAAACCCTAATCCATCTGAACTTGATAAAAGCACAAAAACGGGCTCAAAAGCTGCAACCAAACAACCCTACTTTTAGCATCAAGAATGTATCTATTTTTAGCATAACAGATTAATTTTTAACACAAAGAATGTACCCTTTTTTCCACATTACAAACAAACTTTTTACCTAAACGATGCGCGATAAACTCGTCATTGAGGACAGATGAGTTGACTTCAATCTCCACCAAGTCAATAGCTACGGTAGGCGCCTCGGCAATCATGATGCGACGGAGGGCATTGGCGAGAGAGGCGTCAGTTTCACGGAGCTCAAACTTGCAGTAGTCGTCTTTCGTCTCTCGGATTTTGATTGTTGGGAAGCGTTGGTAAGATAGTCCTCCTGTACCCTCCATTGTTGTTGTTTCTCTCTCTAACTTTCTCTCTCTATCTGGGTTTTGTAGTGAGAGAGAGTGATTAAACCGTTGTATTGAAAGGGATGATAAATAGGTCGGGTTGAAAAAAACTTACGGGGTCCAAAATAAACTTGTTTTTTTGTTTCTGTTTCCGCAATATTTCCGTTAACAAAATAATTTTTAAACTAAATTGACAAAACCATATCCAAAAACTTTTAATTATAAAAAACATATCAAATAAATTTAAATTTAATGACGTTTATTCCCTTCTTTATATCTCTCATCTTACTCTCTCTCCTTCATTTTTCTCTCTCAACCATTCTTCTCTGTATTGTTTCTTCTTTTCTGTTTCCGCAATCTTATTGTTTTCACGTCTAAGTTTTATATAATTTTACTTATAAAAAAAAAATTGTATAATTTTTTAAAGGATAATTCACTATAAGTAACTCTTAGTAAATTATATTCCTCCTAAATATCGTGATAAATTCACATTTCTCATACAACTTTTTAATTATTTAGTTTATTTACTAAATTGTCATACAAACTCAAATATAATATACATACTTTATCTTTCTACAAACCAAAAAAAAATAAGTTTAAATTACAACAAAATAAAAAAAAAACACAAAAAAATTATAAAAATAAAAAAAATCACAAAAAATAACAAAGAATTATAAAAAAAATCATAAAAAATTATAAAAATCACAAAAAATCACAAAAAATTATAAAAAATCACTAAAAATTATAAAAAAAAATCACCAAAAATCACAAAAAAATTATTAACAAAATACAAAAATCACAAAAAAATTATTAAAAATTACAAAAACTCACAAAAAATGAAAAAAAATCATAAAATTTTTAAAAAATTAAAAAATATATATATAATTTTTTTTGTTAATATAACACTTTTTATACCGAAAAATCAAAAAACTTATAAAAAATGACAAAAAACTATAAAAAATTATAAAAAAAATCAAAAAAGGAAAAAAAGGAAAAAATTATATAAAAAATCAAAAAAAAAGGGAAAAAAATCACAAAAATCACAAAAAATTATAAAAATTATAAAAAATCATAAAAAATATGTAATTTTTTTTGTCAATATAACACTTTTTATACCGAAAAGTAATTTTTTTTATAAAAAAAAATTGTTTTTCCATGATAAATGTGCATTTTTTTAATCTAAATGAGCTGAAAGTTCATCTAATTCAGTCAAAAATACATATAATTCAGTCAAAAGCATATATAGTTTAATAAAAGTACATATAGTTAAGTCGAAAGTGTATATAGTTAATCAAAAATGCATTCAATTCAGCTGAAAGTACATCTTGTTCCGTTGAAAGTGCATACAATTCAGTCGAAAGTAAATACAGTTCAATAAAAGTGAGTATGTATATAGTTCAGCTAAAAGTGCATCTGGTTCAGCTTAAAGTGCATCTAATTTAGTAGAAAGCACATATAGTTAAGTCAAAAGTGCATATAGTGTTGTCGAAAATAAATATAGTACAGTCGAAAGTGAATATAGTTCTGTTAAAAATGCATCTGGTTCAACTAAAAGTGCATCTGGTTCAGCTGAAAGTGCATATGGTTCAGCTAAAATGTATCTGGTTCAGCTGAAAATGCATATGGTTCAGACAAAAGTGCATCTAGTTCAATAAAAGTGCATATCGTTCAGTAAAACCTGCATCTGGTTCAACTAAAAGTGCATCTGGTTCAGCTAAAAGTGCAAATAGTTCAGCTAAAAGTGCATCTGGTTCAGTCGAAAGTGCATCTAGTATAGTCGAAAGTGCATAAAGTTCAATAAAAGTGATTTTTTTAAATTTTTTTATAATTTTGTGATTTTTTTCATTTTTTTTATAATTTTTTGTGATTTTTTCATTTTTTATAATTTTTTTGTGATTTTTTATAATTTTATGTGATTTTTTTTTCATTTTTTTATAATATTTTGTGATTTTTTTCATTTTTTATAATTTTTTTTTTGTATTTTTTTAAAATTTTGTGATTTTTTCATTTTTTATAGTTTTTTTGTGATTTTTTTTTTCTTTGTGATTTTTTTTTTCATTTTTTGTGATTTTTTTTCATTTATTTTGAGATTTTTTGCATTTTATATAATTTTATTTGTTTTTTTTACATTTTTTATGAAATATGTGTATGACGTTTTGGTAAATAAAGTAAATAATTAAAAAGTGGTACATATATGGAATATGAACTTATAGAGGTAGTTAGGAGTAATATAAGTTCAAAAGTGGTACCTATTGGACATTATTTGATTTTTTAATTACTACTATCATGTTTTGATTTTTTATTTCAGCTTCTCTCTATATAAGTAAATATTGTTTTTTGGTGTATCTTGTGTGTGTAGAAGAGTATGAGGGTAAAGTTTTATAAACCCTTGTTTTGAAGGGGATTATTAGTAGGTCGTGTTGAAAAAAACTTATTGGGTCAAAAAAACCGTATTTCCTGTATTCAGGTCTTTGCTTTCCGCTTTCTTATTATTTTATGTGTAATTTTATATAATTTTTTATTTATCATCATGCTTTAGTTTTTTACTTTCGTTTTCCGTCTTGGTAACTACGGGTAAAACTTTCTCGGCTTCTATCTCTATTATATATGTATGTATAGGTTTTCAATGTATTGGCATGTGTTCGGAGAGTAGAGATTGAGGTTAGAGACTCTAATAAACCCTTGCTTTGAAGGGGCTGATTAATGGGTCGGGTTGAAAGAAATTACTGGGTCAAAACCCGAGTTTTTTTCTGGAGAAAAGTGATAAATTTATAACTGTTGTGTGACATATTAGCTCACATATATATATGTATATAGATATAGAGATAGAATATAGAGAGAGACAACAACAGGGTCTTTATTAATCAGAATGTATGAATGAATGTAAAATACAAGACCCTTAACCCTCTTTATATAGATAGAGGGGTAGGGTTATAAGCCCACTTGGACCCATAAAGTACAAGCCCAATAGTCCAATAATATCCTACAACACTCCCCCTTTGGACGTCTTGAATTCTTCGTCTTCATGCAGTCGATCTGAGTCGAGTTCATTCGCAGTGCTAAACACATAAAAACCTTAGGGACGGAAAACCCAGTGTGGGACAAAACCGGTACCTAGGAGAAACTGTGTAGCCGAATGATATAGGTCGAAATATCATGTAAATAACTAACCACAAAACAGTGTGCCTCATCAAAACCTTGCCAGAGCAAACCCAATGGGAAAATCTCTGATCGAAGGAAAAAGAGTGCAACAATGGTAGTAGAAGGGGATCAACCACAAAACAGGCGCCTTATCAAAACCTTGCTAGAGTAAACCCAGTGGGAAAAACCTCTAGTCGAAGGACAAAAGAGTACACAGTGGTAAGAAGTATACAACAGGATACTCCTCCTAATTTCGGCAATCTTAAGTGGGATATAATGGGAACGTGTCTCGATAAAAACCTTGCCAAGGAAAACCCAGTGGGAAAAACATTGGTCTAAGGACAAAAAGAGTACACGAGCATGCGACTGGATGCTCCCCCTCACTTGCACACGACAGGGTGCGAGGATTTCGACTAAGTAGTAATTAGTGCAATAAACATTCACATGGATGCTCCCCCTCACTTGCACACGACTGGGTGCAAAGATTTCATATTCCAAGAAAGAGAACGAGCATTCGACTGGATGCCTCATTTACTTGCACACGACTGTATGCAAGAAAATATAACGTGGAATAAAACGAGCATTCGACAGGATGCTCTTAAACTTCATATGTGAAGATTTATTTCGACGATAAATGCTAAATAGCATAATGTAGTCATGTCTCTCTTGATCGATAACCACAAGTTGTCTTCTATGACAAGTGTTTTATCTGGATCGTGAGACAGAGCATATGTAATTCAAATATGGCTAATACTAGCTCGAAGCCATATACACTCTCTAGTCGTCTCATAGAGCACGAGCAGATCATAGTGATTCGTTTGGAGTCATTCCAAGACCTCCAAGATATCGCCTTATTCCTAATGGTAAAGACATTCCATGTTAGGAATATCCCTAATGCGGGTCTGATAAGTAACCAGCATCGGTATAACCGAAAAAGGGTTGCGTTAATTCGAGTACCGAAGGGGGTAGGTACACTCGATGACGCAAATGGGATAAGACAAGCCCTCATCCACAGTTACCTTAAGGTAATGGGAAAATGTCTTTTATGCCATTTCGATGGCAGCGTGTTAGCGCGATGCTGTGTCGAGCTATACCATTCACAGCAGACGAGATGTTCACCCTAGCACATTAGACCAAGTACAATAATGCGCTTATTGTACTTAGATATGAACATCATGGTTCAATATCTCTTCATCGTCACATCAGGGACGGACTGGGTCTATATCAATGTTTAGTGATCGAACGATCATGGGAGAATCTGACGACTTAGCGTCATGATGACTACAACGTCATAACACCTTCTAGGTGTAGTTTGAATCATTGACTTAGATTCAATATTTACGGGACTCGATCATCAGGTCGAGTCACTACCGTTTCTTCCCAAGATCCTTCATCTCGAAGGCAAATCCAAAAAAATGGATCGCGTAATAAAACACGCAAGGGCTTAATACTTGTTCAAGTATCCCAAGCTGATCAAGTACTCACTTAGGCGGTATACCACATCCGCTCGGATTATATTAATCCATATAGTGAACGTCTCAGTCAATTGAGATCGTGTTCCGTGGTCAAGAACTACTTGATTCAAGTACATGAAGTCACACAGGGACCTTCATCTATATCTCTTTGTCTAAATCCCCATAGAGATAAAACCGTGACCACAATTGCATGCTGCATAATCAGTTTTTCGGAAACTACTAAACTGATAAAGTAGGGGACCGTTATAACGTCCATTACGAGGAAATCAACCATCTCGTAATCAATTCCAAGGTGTGAGAGAAGCCTTGCGCTACTAGGCGAGCATTCTACAATCTCATTATTCTCATCACCGTTCCTTATGAATAACCAAATAAACGAACTTGTTTAACATTGGTGGTGTTGGATCTACAGGTCCGAACACACTTTCGCTAAGGAGTCTGCTTGAATTTCAAGTTTCCATTAGTACAGTCTATTCTCCGTTGACTTCAGGCAACGGTACATGGTTCCCTGTCATAATTTGTTCATATTATCAGTCGTCACCGAATATATGAACAAGAAATCAATGCCAGTCTCGTTTCGCTTCAATATCGTCTAAGATATCATGATCGACAGATATTTCGAGATTCTTAGGATGAGGAGAAAATCACACATCTCCTTGATCCTTTATAATCTCGTGCAACAAACGAGTTTCAGTTCACCACTTCTGGGGCTGAACGAATTAAGAACAGGTCAACTTCCTCATATCTTGGGAAGGATGACAGACTGACGGCCGACGGTAACGTCCTTTGCTTGGCGGGTTCGACCAAAGCAACGTGTTACGACAGGAACACGGCGTCCGACAGGGACGTCTATCCTTGCAAGCATTTTTCAGCAGGTATAAATGATCTCGTGACATCTCATAAAGTCATTAAATGCGTTTGGCATTTAGTTAGACTTGAGGGAGTCTATGCACTTACTTATCACTAAGTACAGTTTTGGGGATCAAGCTAAGACTGAGTGGGTTATGCCACGTTATTTCACGTCGTTCCTTATCAACGGTAACGTGCAAATCTCCCCCTAACGACGGGGAGAACAGTCTTAGCGATGTCACTTTCGCATATCATGCGGTAAAGAGATCGCTTGCCAAGGTTACTCTATCAAATGATAGGCATGAGATTCATAACCGACTTATCTCCCCTTCAGAGGTCCATATTTTGAACGCTAGAGCGGCTTAATCAAAATATTAATTAATCACTCTAAACACACGTTAATATGAGACTTCTGGCTCATAACCAGTAACCAGCTGGTACGCATATGGTGTTTGAGTGTCTATGGACCTCATAACGGACCAATGCAGCAAAATAGCATAACCCCACACGGAAATATAAATCTTGGTGTGCAAGAGCAAGAAGTGCGTGCAACCATTTGCAGTCGCATCATCAAACTTTCCGTGAGTCCATTTGGGTCTTAACATAATCGACAGGATGTTCAATTTCAATTTCCAAACTCAAGTAATTCAAATCGAAATTTCGATTATTACTCTTCGGAATTATCAAGTCGACTAGACTTTTCAGGATAATCCGGATCATGATCCATCAACTTAATGATAGGGCTAAAAGTTTGGAAAGTGCTGCATTTATGTGGACAACATTAAAATGTGACCATATTGTCGATGCATCAACCAAAACCATTTATATTTATGGTCCGTCTTATGGTTGGATAAGTCCACAATAACTCCTTCAATTATTTACAAGAATTCTACGAGTTCATTTCGTGATCTTTTCACATACTAGTCTTTCAAAATGAGCATTAATGGCATGAATTTCGGATTAATCGCGAAATATATTCTGAGAGAGAATCCAAATGCGATGCGATTATAAATCAAGCATCGTCTTTTGACCCGGGAATATCTCATCCGGTCAATGCCACAATATCAAAATGCTCTTATCAATCGACGACAGGCGAATGATAGTATAGACAATCATGTCTTAGCATCTAAATCATTTATCATTTCGACGACAGGCGAAATGATAAAGTAACTTTAAATGCTTTAAAGAATGTGGTAGCAACCACTTGAAAGACATTTCAACTCCTCTAAAATACGTTTTTGAGTGGAGGCTATGTAAATAAATTTCATTTCTTTCATGAGCTATTACCAGATAACACTGGTTTTCTCGAATATTTTATAACTCAACAAGGTACGACAGGACCTGCATGAGTATAACGCCTCATATTTGACAAATCAATTTGGCTTTACCAAAGATTTTGATTTTGGAACGACAGGTCCAGAATCGTTGTCACTGAGTGCTCTTTTAGGCAAGTAGTTGGTGAAATTATATGGTACACTGTTACCCACTATTTCCAAAAAACCAACTACACCACAAGTATTGCCTAAAATTTCATAATTTAAACTTTGGTCACATTTTTCAAAGGAATTTGCTCAATAACACTTTAAATTATTTCGAGAAATTTCGTAAACAGTCAAACCATAATCCAAAAGTATGGTCCAAATGGAAAAATAATATTCCAAATGGAAAACATAATCCAGATGAGCGAAAAAATGGCTCAATGATTTATCAAAATCTATAAAGAAAGGTATCAACCTCATTTGAGCCACAAAATCGGGGGTCTCAAGAGTTTACTTTCAGTTAGCTTTAACCACATTAGCATCGGTTTTTCCACCTTTATAATAGTTGTGAACTATTTAAGGGGTAACCGTGCATGACCTTTGTCTATATAGCATAGAGTTGGCTCCTTGAGCATTATCTCTTGTTTTGTGACAACGGGCCATATTGTTCATTTCAATTACTGTCTTGGAGCCACAGGTTTCGATTTCGACGATTGGCTAAAATCTCGCTTGGCTAAGCGATTCATCGGGATCGCGACAGTTCGAGACAAATAACATTTGTCTCGGTTCTCGATTCGTGAAAAAAAAAATGTACACGAAGAGCATTAATATCAGGCAAACAATTCGCCATTGACCCAATAGGATTAAAACTACTCACCGGGGTAATTTTCTTATCCAATAACAGATGGGCGATAAAAGAACATGGTGAATATAAATTCACGATACTGCTTATGGAATACAATTTTCAAGCTAGTATTTTGGTGAAGGATAGCTCCAATATGTCAATTTCAGACATTTGTTCACCATAGACGTTATCACGTCTCAAATGTGGCGACGAAATAAAATCAACGCCTTAGCATTCATCTCGAGGGTAACAACAAACTCGTGTTTTACTCATCAAAGATGGCATCCAAAAAAAAATTTTGGGCATCAAATTTTCACACATCAGGGTGACTAACATGTGGTGACGGAATAACATCACGTCTAAACAGTCATTTCGCAAGTATGTTTTGCGAATTTTCTCATCATAGATGGCATCCAACATGTGTTGGGAGTTCTGGATTATTTATCATATAAAACGACTGGTTTATATGTTTATGGTTTGCACAAGCACAAACTTTTTTTCGAAACGACAGGTTCGAAAACATTAGTTTTGCTTCTCATGTGAATCGGTTTTCATTGATCGAACGACGGGTCGATACTGAAACACCAATTCGGCGAAACATACATCACTATATAAACACACTCGGGGAAATTATTATTTAGTCAACCCCTTTCGGTAGCTCTACTTGAAAAACGACCAGGAAAGACGGTGAGGGTGGAGGGCACGAATGCCACTTAAAACCCGACCTCATTAGGATATCGACTTCCGCCTATATCTTTCCTAGACATCGTATCCAAATAGGTGAGCCTAGTTGGGGAAGGTTCATAATTTTTCCAACTTAAATGTGAAAATATATGATTTCGCAAATTATCATATCATAAACATGGCAATAAATTAAATATAGATTGTACATGTCTATATTAACCACATACGTTTCAGTTTGTTGCAGATTTAATCCGACAGATTAATACATGTTTTACAATTACATGATTTGGGTTATTTTGTATGATCTTATCAACAAATATGATTTTATAATCAACAATATGTGTGTTACGATCATATATAGTTATCCATACAAGTAACAAAACTTAATACACATGGATTATATACTACGGGATATTTATCATGTTTTAGTTATCCATAAAATAATACGTGCGATCACATATATGAAATAAATTAAGTTTTGAATTCGGTACCTTACGCACGGTATGTTGATGAAGGTCGATATGGCAAAACCCTAAAATCCGGATAAACCTCAAGGTTTATAAATACCCAATATACGTCCGTTTACCAAAAATCTCCAATATCCGTGAGCGTATATCCTATTCTTCGCGAGCAAAGTGCCGATAACGTGTTGTGTGACATATTAGCTCACATATATATATGTATATAGATATAGAGATAGAATATAGAGAGAGACAACAACAGGGTCTTTATTAATCAGAATGTATGAATGAATGTAAAATACAAGACCCTTAACCCTCTTTATATAGATAGAGGGGTAGGGTTATAAGCCCACTTGGACCCATAAAGTACAAGCCCAATAGTCCAATAATATCCTACAACAATAACCAACTAAATCAGTTTTTGTTTTTTAGCAATATAGTACACAATATACTTGTTTTTCTAAAATATTACTCAAACTTTGTGATGAACATCCGATCAAGGTACTAATGTACAATTAAGCATTAAAGGTTGATACCAATTTTGGTAAAAGTTGGTAATTTTGGGACCAGTAGTCTTATATACCGTTAGTTGGGTACTAAATAAGTAAAATACAATACTCCATCGGTTCCTATTTAATTGTCCATTACGAAACTACGTGCAATTTTTACCGGATGCATTTTTGCTGCCTTGAAAAATTCAAGGCAGCCTGCATTTCAGGCAGCAAAATCTGTAATTTTGTATTTTTTTTTTAAATAATATAATTTTGTATGTTACATTTTTGTTTTAATGTTTTGGAATCAACATCGAACGATTAACACTACAGTGAATCTAGTCTATTATTATTTAGGGTGTGTCACATACTAAAAACCTAACACATATTAATGAACCCAAAAATATATATCCTAAAATTAATTCAAAATTAAAACTAAAAAATACTAAAAACCTAACACATGTTAATGAACCCAAAAATATCTACTCTAAAATTAATTTAAAATTAAAACTAAAAAATATTATTGGTTGGCACACCCTAAATAATAGTGCATTTTGGAATGAACACCGAACGATTAACACTATCGTGAATCTAGTACATTATTATTTTGGTTGTGTCACATGCTAAAAATTTAACACTTATTAATGAACCCAAAAATAGACTAAATAGATCCAAACCGGATTGGTTTTGGCTACCTTGAAAATGCAAGGCAGGCTGCCTTGAATTTTTCAGGGCAGCCAAAACCAATCCATTTTGACCGGCCAAGAACTTGTATTAAAATTGTCGGAATAAAAATTTTCAAAAGTTGATCATATAGTTCAAATGTTAAATTTTATGATTAGATTTAAAAAAAAAATTATTCCGACAATTTTGATACAAGTTATAAGCCAGTCAAAATTGCACGTAGTTTCGTAATGGACAATTAAATGGGAATAGAGGGGGTAGTATATAGGGTACCGAACAACGTTTTTCCAATTAGAAAATAAAGCGGCAATAAGAAATAGTGCATTGATTGAAAATAAATCATTAGGGTTGGGTACTGTTGGCCCGTAATCGGCTACACCTTAGAGGAGGTGGATAAGATTTTCGTACGATTTTTGTGGAATTAAAATTTACAAACAACTATAACCCAACTAGCGTCAATCTACGATAAATGAATTGCAACACAAGCAATCAACAACTAAAATATTTTACGCTAACAATATAACAAGCAATAATAAGCAAGCGTAAAGTAAAAAGCAGGGAAAAGAGATGACACAACGATATATAGAGGTTCGGAAACCCGCTTAGTCCTCTCCCCAGAATTTACTTTACCGGTTATTATCACTATAATCTTAAACCCAAGATTACAACACTTCAACCCGAACTTCATACTCTTGATACAAGTGCAAGCGTACACGTTTACGGGTCAACGACCCCCATTTAATCTATGAGTAGCCAAGTGTTTAATCTAGAACTTTTAACTAACACTTTGGCTTAAAAGTTTCTACCCAAACACTCACTTACAAATGAGCTTATAATTTACTCTTACAAATTTGTTACAAAGTATCACTCACAAACAAATATTCTATTGTTGTTTATAAGATAACAAATAAGATTACACTCAAGAATTATATATGAAACAAGTGAGAAATGTGTAGTATAAGCTTTTGCTTTTATAAATTTTTTGATAACAATGGAGGTTGGGTTTGTTGATTGGTGATTTTGAGAGAGAGATAAAGGTGTAAATATGGCCCAAAATGACCCTTGGTCACATTATAACCGTTTGGGATGGTTATAGGTGTTGAACCTAGTTCAATAATTGATTTTGATTATAACCTTGATTATCCTTTTAATGATTTTACAAATTTCGATGATATAATGCTTGTCTTGTCCAAAGAAAGAAAAATGTATATTTCAGGACTTCAGAGAGAAAGAGCATTCGTTTACGAAGCCAACGGTTCAAGAGGAACCAAAATCGGAGCTAAAACGAAGAAGCTACAAGGTTTCGAAGGTTTACGAGATCAGAAGAATATCGACCGATCGTCTGTACAAAAACGACCGATCGTTTTTGTCCAGAATTCTTCCAGTGAGTTCATCTATAATACGACCGATCGTTTTTCTGAAAACGACCGATCGTTTTCTGAAAACGATCGATCGACTGTAGAAAACGACCGATCGTTTTCTACAGAACTCGAAAACAACTTTTCAGCTTATTCTGGAAAGCTGCTTAATACCTCTGAATAAAAGCCTCAACCACTGCCAACGGTCATATACAGAAAAACAGGCTTTGGTGTTTATAAAAACCAACCCAATTGACATTCAAAAACCACCAATCACAACAACAATCAATCCTTAAACCTCTCTCATATACAAAAACCCAAAATCACCATTTTGGTGAAATACTTCGAAAAGAGAGAAATTGAAGATAAAGAGATACAAGCTCCAACAAAGATCAAACATCATCGAAACCACATATTAGCTTATTTTAGAAGCAATCGATTGTGGGTGTTGTTTTAATTTTCGATAAAATTGTAACGAGTATTTTATAAACTCATTTTTGTGAGCGAGTGATCGGGTAGAGGCTTTGTAAGCAAGTGAAGTTTAAAAGATCTAGGTCTTTCATTTCGGGACACTCATAAAGTGAGGGGGAGCTTAATCGGTCGATTAGCTCGTTAGGATTGTAATATCCGGGAAAAGAATTTTTAGTGAAATACTCGGTAGTACCGAGGAGATGACGTAGGCGCGTTTTGCCGAACCTCTATAAATCACGGTGTCATCTTCTTCCCTTAAACTTTTATTTTCCGCAAATATTTATTCTTGCTTGCGTTTGACTTTATTAACGATTATTAACGCTTAAGCTTAGAATTGCGTAAGTTGGGGTGTTAGTTGCTTAGAATTTTTAATTAGGCGAAAATCGCCATAAACCTTATTCACCCCCCCTCTAAGGTTTAGCCGCACATGGGCCAACAATAGGCTTTAACCAATAGATACAACCACTTTTCGAAAAAGCTAAAAAGTTGTTTTTTTGAATGTGTACTGGAGCACCGGTGTTTGGACAAGTGCTTGGGTTTCTGTCAGATTATCAACTTTTGAAGCACCACTACTTGGACTAGTGCTTGGGTTTCTGCCGGATTATAAACTTTTGAAGCATCAGTGTTTGTTTTGATAGCACCAGTGCTAGGCTTACATTTTGCTCGACATCAATCTCTCCTATCAATTCCAACTTTTTGAAACGCTTGTAATTTGCTCGTTCGAACTCCGAATCGATTTCCGTTTGAAATGATGTCTTCGTTATTCAATGCTCTATCATTTTAAGTCCTAAAATATAAATTCTCTCTTTTTGTAAAAGATCAAGTATTATATTATTGAATCGAAAATTTGTTTATAATAAGTAAAATCATTAAAACACTCATAATCAAAATCAATGATGGAACACATGGTTCAACAAGTACCAATTTGGAAAATTACGTAGCTTGAGTCCTAAATTGCTTTAGCATTATTCCCGTATTTTCTGTTTTCAACTACTTGTTTAATGCTTTCTTATTATTCCGCGTGTAAGTTTTATATAATTTTTTTATTACTATCGTGCTTCAGTTTTTCAATTCAGTTTTCCGTCATGGCAACTTTCTGTAAAACTTGACCGACTTCTCTCTCTATTTACCATATATGTATGTATGCATGTATAGGTTTTTGGTATGTGGGTGTGTAGAGAGAGTGAGAGGGTGGGGTTCTATAAACCCTTGTTTTATAAAATGGATGGTAAAACCTGACTCATTAACTTTCAACTTTGTTTCGCCTTTCAAAAGTCTCAGTTCTTGTTTTCGGCTTCTCTTTTCATTCTTTTGTTTCACGATTAATTTTTAAACTTCTTTGTTTTGTTTTATAAAGTTTTACATTTTTGTTTCTTGCTTTCTATAATTCACGTTTTACCCATGTGAGTATTTGTCAATTGAATATGTGATTTGGCTGAATACTGTATATGGTGTTTTGTACTATACACCCAATCGAGTATTTGTCAATTTAATTGATATTTTGGTTGAATACACGCATATTGTCAGTTCAACTTATGATTTGGCTGAGTACATACGTATTTGGTGTCTTTGCATTAGACCCAATCGAGTATTTTTTTCAACTTAGTTGACGATTTGACTCTTTCTCTCTCTCTCTCCCTCTCAAACCCTAGTTCCAACCTGTCGCTGCCAACTGTCTAGGGTGGGGGAGGAGGCAGCGACGCCTCCCCTACGCCCAGGCTCCGTACCCATTTTTAACCCATTCTCCTCTGGCATCGCATCCCATTCTCCGTCACTTTCCTTCACCCCATCTCCGCTTTCCCCTTTCTTTCCTTCACCACTGTAATGACCCGATCCTCTGACCAAACCGCCACCATCTACTTACTATCACCAATATTGTCCGCTTTGACCCGATTTCGTACTCGCTTCTCGGGCCGTACGACTTTAAAAATCATTGGTGATAGTAATGAGGATTTCCTTAGCTTATATGCCATATAGAGATACTCACATATCTAGGCGATGTGTGACAATATTTTTTCTTCACACCGATATTTTTCTATAAAAATCCGGATTCTTACACGCTTCCCCCCTTCAGACATGATGTTCTTGTCGGACACGCTGTCCTTTCAGCGGATGGTTCACACACCATTGGCTAGATAACGGCTCTGATAACAATTTTAACGATCTGGTCCTCTGACCAAACCCACACCATCTGCTTTCTACAACTAATATTGTCCGATTTGACCCGATTTCGTTCTCGTTTCTCAGTCCACACGGCTTTAAAAGGCCTTGAGACAATACTTTCTCTTTACACCGGCATTTTTCTATTAAAATCCGGGTTCTTACAACCACCCTTCTGATCTACCCCATTTGCTCTTTTCTCACCTTCCAACTATCTTTTTCTCTTTGTCCTCCACATCCGTCCTGATCTCTCTTCTCATCTCCACTCTATTCTAAATCTCAACCTCTTTTTATATACTCTCTCAATGACCATCTTATAAATCTGTTTGGGTCTAAATTGTGCCGATCGGGGTGACTTTCCGGTGATCAGAGTCTACAATAGAAATAGTGTGAGTAGCTTATACTACGGGTCTTGGATTAGGATGTTGGTATATTGAGCATCGCGTCTCCTGCTTAGATTTGGTTTTAATAGTGTGTTGGCACCCTGCTTATAACTACAACGCCAGACAGATATGGTTGCTATGGTACCTTTCGGCCCTCGCTTGACATGTAGTCTGGTATGTTGTCTTTTTTATTCCTGGATGACTCCGGTTGTAGATATGGTCTATCTGAGCAAGGCTTTTGACGTGTCAAACATTTTTGGGTAGTTATTTACTTTTTACATCTTTTAGGCGTATTTTATGATATAATTTTGTCTCAATTGTATTTTATGAGTACTGACGGGGGTTGTCTAGATTGCAATCGTAGGGTGTATTTTGTCTGGGTGATGTTTTCGTGGTTTTGTAAAAATCTTTTGACGTATGGGGTTGCTTTTATGGGTCCTTCCTTGTGATTGGTATGATTAGATCGGGTTATTTGTGTACTGGCACCCCGATGATGTTTTTTATTGGACTAGTCTGTGTTAGAACCCTTCTGGATCCTCTAATTCGATTTTGGTTGGCACGACACCTGTAGACGTTTTCCACTTTCGAACACTCGATTGGCACATTTGACAAGATTTCAGTACTTTTTGGCCTTTTATTTTGATAGCCGAGACTTTTTCTATTTGTAATTTGTGCTTTTCTGCTTTTTTCGTTTCTGACTACCCGGATGGAAGGATTTGAAAAGTGTCGTGTTTATGTATTTTTTGTTTTTCTAGCATTTTGGAGCTTGTTCCATAGACAGTGATCCTTGTATAACCTTGTTATTTTGATTAATGATAAGCACATTATTTTGTTGGGGGGAAATTTGGTATAATTGATTATTTGGCTATATTGTGTGCAGTGTGTGTTAAAACCCATATGAGTATTTGTCGCTCAAATATATGATTTAGCTGGATACGTACATATATGGTGTTTTTGTATTACACTCAATTGAGTATTTGTCAATTTAATTGAAAATTTGTTTGAACATATGCATATTTGTCAATCTGGATACATATGTGTGTATTAGAACCAGTTGGATAGTTTTCAATTAATTGATGATTTGAGTGCATTATATATATTTAAGTGTGTGTATATAAAACCCATCAAATATTTGTCAATCGAATGTATTATTTGGCTGGATACATACGTAAATTGTGTTTTTGCATTAGACTCGGTCGAGTATTTTTCAATTGACTGATGATTTGGCTCTATTATATAATGTTTTGGGAAAAGCGATTTGGGAAAAAACTGTTATTTGGTTTGCTTATTGCTATTGTTATATGAATCGTTGCTAGTATGATTTGAGTCACCGGCAAGCCTCAAAAGATAGTTTAATTCCGGATAATAAACACACCCTTATTAAACCCATAATGCACGCTAGCAAAAATTTGAAATGGTCATATGAAAAAAATATTGCCTAAATACAATAAACTAGAGGTATTTACACCGATGATACTATATGGGTAAGTTTACACTTGCTCATGTTACGATCTCAAGTATTCATTAGATTCGGTATGGATTAACCTTGTTGTGACGCCATCTTCAATGCATGTATATGCATAATGCATGCTATGCTTGTCTCGCATATATTGCACCCATCTTGCACGCACGCACGCATGCCGTAAGATCATGTTACAAACAATTCCCAAAATAGTTCAACGTTAAAAGACAATCTTAACAAAAACAGTTTAATACACGTCGATGACAATCATTATAAAATACTAAAAATCTTAATTTTTTTAGTGTCGTTATTTTGATCAAATATCTCGTTTATGCCGTTTGACTTCTAAAAAAACATTATGTAATTATTTTAACATATATATATATATAAAGAAAAAGACATAGGTAAACACAATTAATTTTTGAAAAACTTTGTTAATAATTTCATGCTACTTTTCCTTTATCTTGTTTCTTTCCCTTTCTTTCACGTGATATTTTTCGGATACCAAACACCCTTACCGATTTTATCATGAAAATAAAAATAAATAAAAAATATGAGAGGTATTTTTCAAGTGTTGTAAAAGTAGTAGTTAAATAATAAAAAAGAGCATAGTGAGAGGGCCAATATTATAATTTTCGTAAGCGGTGAGCGGTGGCAGCCGTTAAATAAGTTTTAGGGTTTTTATTACTTAAAAATAAATTATTTATTATTACCGTCTCTCTCTCTCTCTCTCTCCGCCGTACCTCCAGGTTCTCTCTCTATATATACATAATATATACATATACATGCATAGTGATACTAATAGGGACAAGTGAATATTATAATTTGCTTTTTGTTATTTTATTAGCATAGTGTATTTTGAAGGCTTAATAGTTAATACTAACTGTGGTGTAATAGTTTTTTGGAATATCTCAAGTTTTGATTTTTATTGATTGTTATGGTGTTTGTATAACTGGGTAGATTTTGGAAAATATTTATAACCATGCATAAATAGGTTTTTGTTACTATTTTATTACCATATTGTATTCTTGTTTCTGAAGGCTTACTAATAACCATGGTGTAATAGTTGTTTGGAATACCTAAAGTTTTGATTTTTATTGATTGTTATGGTGTTTGTATTACTGGGTAGGTTTTGGAAAATACTAACCATGCATAAATAGGTTTTTGTTATTTTATTACCATATTGTACAGCTTCTGAAGAGGCTTAATACTTACCGTGGTGTAATAGTTATTTGGAATATATTAAGTTTTGATTTTTATTGATTGTTATGGTGTTTGTATTACTGGGTAGGTTTTGGAAAATACTAACCATGCATAGGTTGTGGTTTCATAATGACGTGGGATTCTGGGAATAGCACAATTGTGATTTTTTGTGGCATTTTTTATGTATTTTTTTGGGTTCTATTTTTGGTGTTCCTGTTTAAAGGAATGGACAATTTGACAACTTGATTACAAATATGATTATATGAATGATTGATTGAGTTTTGGTGCAAGTATATTTATATTTGAAGTATAATTTTTTAATATTGACTTGCTAAAGGGATTGAGTTAAGGCCAATTTTGCACTTTTTGGATACTATTATTCGTGTGTTCTCATTCTAAATGAGTGGACAATTTGACAAATATGTTTCATATGTGCATTGTGTATTGAGTTCAGATGAAAGTATATCTTTGTTTGAAGTATATATTGCTAGCGTTGGCTCTAGAAAAAAAAATTGAGTTAAGAGCGCTTATGCAATTTTTGGATACTGTTACGTGTCTTCTTATTCGAAATGAGTGGACAATTTGACAACTTCATTACGTATTCTTAACTGATCGAGGTTCGATGCTAGTTATTATTTTTTACATTAAAAGTACCTATTGTTAATATTTATCATTGTCTCCATAAAAGAAACGGAGTTAAGAGATTTTATTCAAAACAGCGCTACATTTTTTTCTCATCCTATCTACCTTGTTCCCTTCACACATGCATAATTAATGATAGATTTTTGTTCTAAATGCGGATTTTTCGGTCTTGGTACTCCAAATTGTTATTTGGTAAAAGTGTTAAAAAAGAAGTAAATTTATTTTGTTGAGTTAAATTTGGTGAGGCGAATTTATCTACTTCACAGGCTATATAAATTGACTACTTTAGCCTTCAACTTCCAACATACGGTTTATCTCTTCACAAGCATTTTTTTTACTTCAAGTTTCTGTACCTTTACTATGTGACATATCGTACCATGAATCAGATATTTAAAGAGCTTTGATTAGAGGACACCATTAAAGCACTTTTAGAAGCAAAGAATGAAATTTGTCGTAGAAGGTTTACTGTGGATTTTAAAGTAAACTGATGTAACAGTCGTTAAACTGGTAACTTAGAAACCATCATATTGTCACAATTGTTTAAATTACGAAGCTCATATGCATTTACGTGACAATTGTTAGTATACTTTTCAGAGAAATAAATCGTGGCTTCATGACCAGAAAATTGGTTGGTATTTTTTTGTTCATGAAAATTGTATCGTTGGTAGATGCAAGTTAAATATGAATTTCTAAAGCCACTCTCTTCATTATTATAGGCTGGGGTTTAGTCAGAGTGAGATTTTAACATAAATTCCATCACCCTTTACATTCTGCTTTTGTGGTATATGCATACTTGAATGTGTGAATATATCCTGGTGGATTGAAATAAGGGATTCAGCATATTCTGCAAGTTTTAGTGTCATACTGGTATAATTAATGATAGACTATTTTCCAGGGGTTTATTTGTAGAGCAAGATGTCTGGTTCCGAGGACGAAAGGACGAGGCTTTACCGAATCAGGAAAACAGTTTTGGAAATGCTGAAGGACAGGGGTTACATGGTTTTAGATGATGAGATACAGATGACATTGGAGAAATTCATTAGAAAATTTGGTGAAACTATGAAAAGAGAAGACCTCATCGTCAACAGATCTAAGCAAAATGACAGTTCTGATCAGGTGTGATTCAGGATTTTAATGTTTTAAGGCCTTTGAGATCTAAACTTTCGTTTCGTGTTACTTATTTAAATTCATTGTTGGTGGCATTTATTTAATTTTGATTGTATATATGCTCTGCTTGGCTGGTATATTCACATCTAATTTGTCCTTTTGTCGTGGGCCAGATCTATGTTTTCTTCCCTCAAGAGCCGAAAGTTGGTGTGAAAACAATGAAGACATATACCGAACGCATGAAATCAGAGAATGTTTTTCGAGCAATTCTGGTGGTTCAACAGAATCTCACTCCTTTTGCAAGGACTTGTATAACTGAAATCTCTACAAAATTTCACTTGGAGGTTTTCCAGGTAATTATGCATCCTTTGATATGCATATGAACATTTTTATCGAATATTACAATTGTTTATTGGCAGTGTCTTTATACAGTCAGCAAAATCTGAATCCAGTCTGAGACTCGTAGTTTGAAAAAACAAAGTCGTAGTTCTGAAGTCAAACTCGTAGTTCTGAAATCAAAGTCATATTTCTGAAGTACGAGACTTGACTTTTCTAAAAAAGTTGACTTTTCTGGGTTGACTATTTAAATTATGATTATGTAAAGTTATGATTAGTGTTGTTGCTGTAGTTACGGTATTTTTAATATTTTATTACTTACTTTCTAGTTGTCGCATTTGCTAGAAGAATGAAAAAGAATATATTAAATATTTGGTTGCTTAATGCGTTATTTCTACTGAGTATTTGAGAACATGAAAACAATTTATCAATAAGTCGAAAATTTTCGCGACCGATCACAAATAAGCTTTGCTTATTTTTCAAATCCTACAACCAAATAAAACTAAGTGAATCTTTCGTAGTTTCCAACATTATATGACTTGGACACTTGATCATTTTTAAACGGTAATTTAAACTATCTACATTTCATTTTAACTGGAGTAATTTCAATATCGATAGTTATACTTCGTCCAATTTGAAAATATTGTCCTAAGAGCCATATTTTGAAAAATCCGAGTCCTCTGATCAAAATTTCAAAACCGTCAAATGTGCACTCAAACAAATTTGTGAAGATACAACTATTTTTTCAAAGTTTATGTCATCGAGTCTGCTCAATATAGAAAGCATGCATATGTAACAAACTAGCACATAATAACATATATACTTTCAGCAACAATTTAGAGCTATAAAGTAATTTCAGCACATAATATCATAATTTAAATAGTTAACCCAGAAAAGTCAACTTTTTTAGAAAAGTCAAGCCTCGTACTTTAGAAGTACGGCTTTGTTTTTTAAACTACGAGTCTCAGACTAGATTCAGATTTTGCTGACTGTATAAAGACGCTACTTTGTTTATTCAGATGATGTTACTTCAAACTTCTCTGGAAGTTCTTAATTTTTTATTGTTATGTGAGTTTTTTACTCATTTTAATGTCCAAAGTCGGTTGCCATATCTGTTAACAGATGAATACAATATTTTGGGAAAATGCTTACACAAATTTTGGCGTATTGATTATGAATGGATCAATGCACATGCAAAATACAACGATTATTAGGATATAATGTACATTTCCTTGTACAGGAGGCAGAGTTGTTGGTGAACATCAGTAAACATGTTCTAGTTCCAGAACACCAGCTCTTGACAAATGATGAAAAGAAGACTTTGTTGGAGAGATATACTGTGAAAGAAACACAGGTCTGATTGAGTTTTTGCGCTACTCTTTTATATCAATCTGCCATCTGTAGTTTTACAAATCCTGATCGAATGTGAGAAAAAAATTATATTATTTATCATCATAATTATCATTTCGACTGTTCTGCTGTTTGTTGAGCCTATGTTATGCCCATCAACGGTACTCTTAGTTAAATGAAATGCACATTATAACTCTTCTCAATTGCCATGGTTCATTAACTTCTCTAGGCAGTAAGGAAAGAAACCCAGTGTAAAGCTATGGGGAGATTTGATTGGGTTTCAATTTCTGAACATTGCCTTCTGAGTTCTTTTCCTAAAGACGCACATACTCTGTCAGAGGTTTCTTATTTCCATGTTTCATATTTGATTGGGTTTTTGTTTTGACTTTTTTCCTTTTGAGGTTTTCCTGAAAACACACAAATCTAATCAGAAGTTTACTATATTCATATATAACAGCATCTCAGATCCTCAAAAATCAGTTTCGGAGAATTCGCGAGACTGAACAATGCGGAAAGTCTTTCTGTATTTTTTATTAATTGTTTCTGAAGGCTTAATACTAATTATGGTATAATAGTTGTTTGGAATATCTCAACTTTTGATTTTTTTTAATTGTTATGGTGTTTGTATTACTGGGTAGGATTTGGAAAATACTAACCATGCATAAATACGTTTTGTTATTTTATTACCATATTGTACAGTTTCTGAAGGCTTAATACTTACAGTGGTGTAATAGTTGTTTGGAATATATGAAGTTTTGATTTTGATTAATTGTTATGGAATTTGTATAACTGGGTAGGTTTTGGAAAATACTAACCATCCATAAATAGGTTTTTGTTATTTTATTACCATATTGTATTGTTTCTGAAGGCTTAATACTAATTATGGTATAATAGTTGTTTGGAATATTTCAACTTTTGATTTTTCTTAATTGTTATGGTGTTTGTATTACTGGGTAGGATTTGGAAAATACTAACCATGCATAAATAGGTTTTTGTTATTTTATTACCATATTGTACAGCTTCTGAAGAGGCTTAATAATTACCGTGGTGTAATAGTTATTTGGAATATATTAAGTTTTGATTTTTATTGATTGTTATGGTGTTTGTATTTCTGGGTAGGTTTTGGAAAATACTAACTATGCATAATTTTATGTGATATCATAATCACGTGGGAATAGCAGTATAGCACAATTGTGATTTTGTGTAAAAAATTTGCAAATTTTTGGGGGTACTATTTTGGGTGTTCCTTTTTAAAAAAAGTGGACTGTTTGACAACTTCATTACAAATATGGATGACTGATTGAGTTAGTATTTTTTTATTTTGAAGTACAGATTTTTAGCATTTACTTGCTAAAAGAATTGGATTGAGATCTGTTTTGCATGATCTTTTGGATACTCTTATGCCGTGTTCTCATTCTAAACGAGTGGACAATTTGACTACTATGTTTCATATGTGCATTGTGTATTGAGTTCCGACGAAAGTATATCTTTATTTGAAGTATATATTGCTAGCATTGGCTCCAGAAAAAATTGAGTTAAGAGCGGTTCTGCAATTTTTGGATACTGTTATGCGTCTTCTTATTCGAAATGAGTGGACAATTTGACAACTTCATTACGTATTCTTTACTGATCAAGGTTCGATGTTAGTTATTTTTTATTTATTAAAAATACCTATTGTTAACATTTATCATTGTCTCCATAAAAGAAACCGTGTTAAGAGATTTTATTCAAAACAATGATGCATTTTTTTTCCTCATCCTATGTACCTTGTTCCCTTCACACATGCGTAATTAATGATAGATTTTTGTTCTAAATGCGGATTTTTCCATCTCGCTACTCCAAATTATTATTTGGTAAAAGTGTTAAAAAATAAGTAAATTTATTTTGAGTTAAATTTGGTGAACATTGCCTTCTGAGTTTTATCCTAAAGACACCACACGATCAAAAGTTTTCTTTTCTTTTCATGTTTGATATGTCTGATTCTTAACTTTGTATTTCAGAGAGTATGTGAGACTGACTACTACGGGAAATCTTGCTGAAACAAACCGACATTCCTCATGGAAAAAAAAGATAAAAGAAAATTCATATCCCCAAAATTCTTTTTGGAAGCCGTTTCTTTAAATTGTTAATTTGGGAACCCTACTAATATGGTCCCCATTTTTGTCTGTCATCCTTATAGGATCTACTCTTTAACTCATATGATTTCTGCTTCATTTGTTTTATCAACTGATCCTAAATTCTCTCTTTCTATCCTTTGCTTTTGTTGGATTCCAGCTTCCTCGTATTCAGGTCACCGACCCAGTGGCGAAATATTATGGGATGAAGCGTGGACAAGTTGTGAAAATTACTCGTTCAAGTGAAACTGCAGGCCGCTATATCACATACCGCTATGTTGTCTAGATGCATGTGTTTACACAAAGTCAACCTTAGGTAGGGTTGCACACCTTTCTTCAAATAAAAAGCAGTGAAGCTGTTGATTGGAGGAGCAGGAGCTCCTTGAGAACTATGTAAATTTTTGTACAAGACATTTGAGAAATTTCGGAACTTACAATCCTTTTGAGGATGTTACGATTGGTTACAGACCATGGATGGCTCTACCTACTAATGTTGGTAGTAGTAAAATTGAGCTGCAATTTTTTGTGTGTGTGTGTGTGACTATGAAGTATGCAAATCAGCACATGTGATTTTTTTTGCTCACATTTTTTGTTCTACCGTCACCTATGAAATATTCTACCAGCAAATGTGATGCTTGTTTTGCAATTGTGGTTCGATTGAAAGGTTTCTTCAGTAAGAAAGAAAGTATCAAGGACAGATTTGTCCAGTTATTTAATGTGAGTCCAATTGGGGTGGTAATGATTTTATGACTCGCAGGGATATGGATTTACCCAAGAATATCTATGCTGCTTACTTTTTGGATCAAAATAACACTCCTTGTCTAAGAGGTAGTTATTTTAAGATATAGAAAGGGTATAAACCAAGCGGTTTACTGAGGTTTTAAACCTTCGACTCATGAGGGTTTTTTTCTGAAGCCTGCTGTTTTTTCAAGGCAACTTTTCAATGAAGGCAATGGTCTGAGAAAAGTTGTGCTTGGGTGTCAAGATACATAGAATAAGAACATATATTTAAAGCTTATGAGGATATTTTTCTGAAGCTTTTTGTTTTTGTTGTTTTTAAAAGACAACTTTTTAAGGAGGACTGGGTCTGGAAAAAATTTGTGCTTTATTTTTGCTAATTAGCTTGATAATAGATGCAGGTTTGATGGTGATGATGCTGAGTTTTCAGCTTACATCCTAATTTGTTTCACTGTTTGCGATGTTACTAAGAGCTATTTTGAAGTTTTGTAAAGTTATTATGAGATGTTTGGCTAGTGATCTAGAACTAGAGCTTTTTGTCAATTGGGATATGAGTATCAAAATTCATACACCTGACATTACGACTGATCTATATTCAGAGATTTCTGAATATAAGGTTAAGGAGTATAAGGAGAAGGTTGTGTTTTTGTGCTCTCTTTCCTTTTGTAACATTAAGTTCTCGGTCTTTAGTCTTAGTTTTACCTATCCTAGTAAGAGCATCCGCACCGCTACCCAAACCATTTTCTCAAACCTAACATATTTTATATCTTTTAAGTAACCGTTTACATTTACACAAAATTACAGCTTCCTTATTAATTTTCTTATAATAACTCTACATTATTTTTTTGTTTTTTTATTATATTTTAATAATCATAACAATATTACAACCACAAAAATATGGACCACATGATAGTTTATTATTATTATACTCTATCCGTCCCTAAACAAATATCCCCTACAAAAATACATCCAATTTTTACCATCAAAATTTTCATATCAAAATTACCGAAATGAAAAAATTAAAAATTTTATCATATAGTTCTAACCATAAACTGCATGATTAACTTTTGAAATAATTTTTTCCGGCAATCTAAATATGAAAAAATTATCGGTCAAAATTGTACGTATTTTAGTATGATACATTTGTTTAGGAACGGATTGAGTATTAATCTAGGAAATCATATGCATTATTCATATATGAGATGAATTTTGTGTTTTTTTAAATTTAGGGAATTTATAGAGTTACTGGTGCATGTCATTTTTTATATCATAATCATCAAATTTTAAAAAAAATTATGTTTTGAGAAAACAGATGCCGATGCTCTAGCTCTAACTATAGGATTGTATGACTGTTTTTTTTCCAGTCAAGTTTCAAAATAGTTTGTGTAATGTAACAACCACTATGGGTCTATCCCATAGAGACTTGTTTTTTTAATGAAATGCACCAGACTTTTGAGGGAAAAAAAATGCGAGTCCAATTAGTAGACTGAGGCAAGAGTTTCTCACCATTAAAAAGTATGATTTGGTGAAATTAGATTCATGGACAGCAAACTAATTACGGACAACTTTGTGAGATCCTCATCCAAAGGTTCAGTTTCTGAAAATTACACGAACCAATGAATTTAATTTCTGTTATTAGGGTGAGAAAAAGCTAATTCAAAAATTAATTTAAGAATGGAAATTTAGACGTTATATAAATTTTTCTTGCATTGTAAAATCACTGTTCAACTACTAAATAGACCAAATAAACCTGAAAGAAAAAGTAAACTTTGATATATTAGAAGATTTTGATTAGACTGGAGTTGCAATGGCAAGGTCCCAATTAGCTACCCCTAGCGATATGTATATGTCTGCAATATCCTATTTTTCGAGCTCGGTGGGGCCAACTTTTTGAGAAATAGGGTGTTCAATTTGGAGCTTATCATTCTTCTATTACGAATAAAAGGAGTGATCTTCAACTTACCCTGGATAGAAGTTCAGGTACAAGTAACAAACTGCTGTGCTTCGTTTCCGTCAAGGAATTGAAATTGATTAAGGAAAATCGCAAAAGCAGAAACATAAAGAAAGGCAGGAGAAACTAATGGATGTAATAAAACAAATGACTTTAATTTTTATACAATGACTTGCTACAAAAATTTAATAGAAGTGCATACTATAAACCCTCATAGCTCGAAATGATCAAAGGAGCCGCATTGCTGGAAAAAAGATCCCTATCATATTTAAAAGTCTAAAGGATAAACAAATTTACATTTTCGTTGCATTGTTACGAAACGACAATGAATAAAACACACTCGTACGTATAAGCTTATTGCCAGACAAGACAGGTTTAACCCGGTCAATTTCTGTTAAAGTACTTGATTTTAGATCACTATGTTTCCCACTGATATAAATAGGATTTATTTCGGATCATGTCATTTTTGCAATAAATTAGATTAAGCTTATTTGAAATGAAACTAACAGCAGTTTAGCACAGGATATAACCTCGCTTGATAATGTGGGAGCAAGGAATTCTCATTTCTCCACCTCACCCGTTAAATTGTTTACTAAATGTGGCAAACATATCAACTTCTGACACCATTTTGTTGAGTTAAATGATAACTTAGCAAGTCCAAAGCGTATCAAAATCGCATGTATTCTTATAGTCTGAGTACACCAACACCTTTGCCAACCTTGCCAATGTAGTTGTTATAATCCGTTATGGTTGACGTGATCTGAATATCAGGTGTTTGAGTACAATCAAAGACACATTTTTCTACGGAAGCTTTCAAATATTAATCAAGTTTGTACTTGGAAATTCCACAGGAACTGACGAACTGTCACATCACAACCTACCAATTACGCAAGTTTTATCATTTTGCAATCGACGGGCGCGTCATTATCTTCCTTAATCCTTACTATTATATATAAAGATATTAGACCATTTAAAAGGAAGTTGAACCATTATTAAAAGTTGGGTATCCAGCGGACTCGGGCCTCAGTATTCAATAAGTTGCTTGCACGTTACTCCGGACAATTTCATCGACTCTACATTTAAAACAGCTGATAGTGTGGCAGAGAATACACATGATGAGGAAGACTTCTGGGAATAGTCATCGGAAAACCTTACCTCGTATCGACAAATATCTCCACGACTGGCATACATGAAAAGGAGCAACACAGTTTTAGCTATGGTTTGTCGACGCGACTGCAGACTAGTGACTATCACAACTACACCATTGATTGGAATCCAAGTGAAATTGTGTAAGACACTTCTAGATAGTTTTCTTATCTTTTTTAGTATTTCTATCTCCAGGTATATAATATCGACCATCTTTAATGACCTTAAAGTCCATCAAGAACATTATTGCCAACTCCTGTTCAGATAGGCCTCGTGTAGTTGAAAATCATTTTTTTTTTCCAGATAACGGGTGAACATACATAAGACCAAAAGGTAAATTTAAACTAGGTTTATGTTTCAGTACAAGGTTCGAAACTTGTACACATCTAGTGTAATCTACTGAAAACAATTCTCAGAATTGTTTGTTTCCAAAAAAAAAATTCAAGAACAACAGCCCTAGCTTTGGTATTTGCAATCTGATACAAACTAGGACCGCACTTTTTGCAAGAGTAAACTTAATAACCCGGTTGTCCTACAATGTTATACATATTTTATCTGACTTTCATAATGGGACAAGTGCTATTAAGCAATCCAGCCTATTTTGAGAACTTAAGGAGAGATAAATTGGTTTATTATAAATTGTTTTCCCAAATCTTTCATCCTCATAAGATTTATCATGACTATTTTACTTTTAAAACACCATATTTCATATCATCTATTATCATTATAGGTGCATGCATGTTGCTTAATTAATTTAGTTTCATGCTCTCAAAAATATATAATAGTTAGTTTTGTATGATATTAGGTCATTTTCGTTATATTTTCTCTATCCTATTAAAAAGATTCATTTCATTAGATTATGTATGTTGTTTAAAACTATTTTGTTGTGCTCAATTAAAATTCATATCGCTAGGTTATGTATTATGTTAATTTTTTAATTGTATGCTATCATAAGTAAAAATGTATGCTGTGAAAAACCTAGTTCTAGTTGTATACTCTCAAAATCATAATTGTATTATGTAAAAATCATTGATTTATATATATATTCTCTCAAAATATACATTATAATTAGCTTTTGTATAAGATTATGTCAATTTGGTTGTATAATTGTATTCTCTCAATATATGTTATGTAGTAGCTTATGTATAATGTTAAATGAAATCCAAGTCATAAGCTTATCTATGTTGTTTAAACTATTTTGTTGTGTTCTATCAAAATTGATACTACTAGATCATGTATTCTATTAAAATTATTTAATTGATTGCTATCAAAACTGTAATTGTATGATGTGAAAAAAAAGGTATAGTTGTCTACCCTTAATATCGTACTTGTACAGTTGTACTCTCTAAAAAACGTTATCTTTGCACTTATGTATGAAGTGAAAGTAATTTAGTTTTAGGAAAAATTATATTAATTAGACTGGTCCTCTAATTAATTTTTCAAACCAAAATATGGGTTTTGAATCATTTGGGATGAATTTTAGTGGGAGAGAATATGAGGATAAATCTTAGAGGGAGAGAAATTATAGGAGATATCTGACAAACTAAAGTGTAGGAAATTAATAACCGGGGCATAATATAGGTATATAATTTTTTAAAATGATTAGAAAATAAAAAGACTAAAAACAATGGAAGTCCAAAAGGTAGGTTTTTCACTAAATAAGTAAGAAAAGTTATATTTAGAGGTAATTTATCCTATTTTATACTGATGTTGAAGTTTAAAGAAAATAACGGGAAACCCAATTGCCTCATGTACTGTTCATCCTGATCATGTATATATGTACCAAAGGAGCACTTGAATATTCCAACAACTGCAAAAGAAATGAAAATATTTATTTTCTTTTCTCTGGGTTTGATATTTCTTGATGGAAGTATTTCAAAATTAGACTATTTAGGTATTGCTCATTACTCTTTTCTGAAAATTGATCAAATTAAGTTAACTATATATTTAGGGGTATATTAATTAGATGTATCTAATTGTATGGTTTCGTTACTTCATCCGTTAGAATTTTTACGTATCTGGTGTTGTTACACATAGTAAGTTGCGTTTGTTATCATTTTTTGATTCAACTTCAACATTTAAAACACTACTTATAAATGATTCTATGTTTTATACTATTAAACTGCTTTCATAAATTACACATCTGACTTTAAGTTATTGTAGCTTTGCCAACCTATGTTATTTGCAAGTCAATATATAAAGTATACTCGTTTGACAAACCCAAGCGTATATGTTTAAACTAAGTTGCACATTGACAATTTGGTGTAATAATTACGTGTTTGATATCATTATCCGTAATTATTACACCACATTGTCAATGCGCTTTAAACATACTAGCATGCTAGTATATATATATATATATATATATATATATATATATATATATATATATATATATATATATATATATATACTAGCATGTGTGTGCCCACGCGATGCGTGGTGTAGCACGTAGATATGTAATTTGTTGTGTAATATCAAACAAAAATATTTAGCAATATAAATTCAATTCTAAAACGAACACTCCTAACTATAACAGGAAAAATAATGATACATGTACGGACTAGAGAAAGAGCATCAGTTTTTTTTTTTGGTATTATTGAAATAGTTGGTATTCTAATTTTAACCGTGGTTATGCAGTTTTTTTTTAAGATTTGAATTTAATCTAACTACTATGTGTGTGGGGGTAATTTTTAAAATTATATAGGTTTTTTGTAAATATTTGTTGTAAGAGCCGGATTTTGGGCTAAACTCAATAGGCACGGGCCTAAAGATTCCAAAAAAAGTATATTTTAAAGGCCACCATTTTACGAAATATTAAATATTTACATATAATTTATTTTGTTTCTCTAATCAATAGTTATCTGTGTCTTGTGGCCGATTGGTTGGTTTCCTTATTAAAGAGTCTAGTGAACCCGTGTTCTAATGTTTGCGGAGACAATATTTTGTTTTTTTATTTCATTATATAATTTAGTATACTAATGAACCATTTCATTTTATTAGAATCCATATAGCTTACCATTAAAAAAAACTCGTAATGTTAAGGATGGATATCTCTTTATAAACCACAGACTCGATTATTATCTAGACGATGTGTGATAATTACTCTAACACTCCCCCCTTGCTCGTGCCCGACATTTCAAGGATTCTACGAGCGGACATATTAAATGGGTGGAGGTGAGCCCCAACATCGCTAGACCCGTTCTGATACCATATTAGAATCCATATACATTACCATTAAAAGACCTCATAATGGTAAAGATGAATATCTTTTTATAAACCACATGCTCGATTATTATCTAGACGATCTGGGATAATTACTTTCCTTTGTCTTTCATTTTTTCCCCATAATATTTTCGGATACCAAGCACACCTTTTAACAAGATAAGAGATATTTTTGACGTGTTTGAAAAAACCAGTAGTCAAATAATAAAAAAAACAGCATCGTAAGAGGGTCAGTATTGTAATTTCTTTTGAATTTTTAAATTTTACCGTAATTTTCAAAACATGTCATTATACATCTCGAAAAAAAAATGTATATTTGTGTTTCCGTCGTGAAACCATGCAGATGTGCAGTAATCAAATCTTGATTTGGAGTGTTTTTACAAAAAAAATGTCAAAGTTGATGTCTATATAACCTCTTATGTATGTATATGCATGTGTATGTGTATAAATAGAAATCACCTATGTGGGTAGAGTACGATATGGATACGAAAATACGTTGGTTCTGAATTTTTAATTGTATGGGTACGATGGATAGTTAATGTATTTTATACAATATCCGAATACTTAGATGATAGAGAAAATGACTGAAAAGGGTTAAGTGGTTGTTACTTTGCATTTCATGAACTGTTGTTACTTTTTTTTATTGTGTTTTGTTTTTTTCAAATATTTTGTGTTGTCCAAAATAAATCATTTTCAAGATTAGGAGCTTAAATGATCTATAAATGATGGTTGATATATTTGCTGTTACGTATCAGAAGTGTTATAATGGAGAAACCGTAGTATGAAGCCGGTTCACTATAATTAAGGGTGTGCGACCCAATAAAAAAATTTAGTTTTTGTTGTAGGTTATTATTGGACTATTGGGCCTTACTCATAGTGGGCCTAAGTTGGACTTTCTATCTTGTATAACCCTAACCTCTAGTATATAAAGAAGGTTAAGGTCCCCTTGTATTGATACATTCTGATAAATAAAGACCTAATGTTCCCATCTCTCTATGTTCTCTCTATGTCTCCTATATAATATATATACTGAGCTAATAAGACTCACAACACGTTATCGACACTTTGCTCGTGGAGAATAGGATATACGCTTGCGGATATTAGAGATTTTGGGTAAACGCACGGATATTGGGTATTTATAAACTTTGAGGTTTATCCGGATTTTATTAGGATTTTGCTATATCGATCTTCACCAACATACCGTGCATAAAGTAAATAATTCTCAATCCCGGATTGACAACTAAATTTGTAATACTATGTGAAACCGCATGATAACCGTTGAATAGATTACTGGAATTGTAAATTGAATAGATTACTGGAATCGTAAATTGTTTGGTAACACGTTGATTGTAAACTAATGATTCTTTTATACACACAATGATCAGTGCTCTGTAGAAAATTGTACATGCATAATACATGCGGCTGCTTGACTGTTTGCTTTGATCTGCTTGACTGTTTGCATATTATATATATTAAATAGTTTGCTTTGGTAGCAAACTTGATATATGAAATAGTACATAATACATACTACTACCCTAGACAAATGAAATTAGTTTCTTTGCTTTGGTCTGCTTGACTGTTTGCATGTTATATAATCGATTTGTAAATCGAAAATCATGTAATTGTAAAACATGTATTAATCTGTCGGATTAAATCTGCAACAAACTGAAACTTGTCTGAAATTATGGACTGAAACTGTAATAATGCTGTAAATAGATATATAGTTTGCTGAAATTACACGGATAGTCCCTGTAGTATATTACATGTATAAAAACAGTATATATGTGTTATAAAAGTCAATATTCGGTCTAAATATTCACCCACATGCATATATATATATTTATTAAAAAAGCAAGTGAATAAAAATTGCATGTTAATTGAATAAATTGGTATGTTTCCATGTAAATTTAACCACTTTGCATGTTAAAAATTATCATATATAGAATTAATTGGTAATTAAAAATATATTGATTTTTGCATGTTGAAATTACCATAAATTGAATCATTGCATGATTATTATGTATCTTATGAATTACCATGATTAAAACTTACACAAATAGCAAATAAAATAATTAAATATTGAGTAATATATTGCTTAGTGTAAATTGGTAAATTTAGATTGTGCTAATATGTACTACCATGCTACTGCTATATTATTTAATCATGCAAGCAGGTACGATCTATGTATTGATTTACTGCCATGTACACTTGTGTAAAATATAATAATTTGCGTAATCATATATTTTCACATTTAACTTGGAAAAATTATGAACCTTCCCTCACCTATTTGGATGCGATGTCTAGAAAAGATATAGGCGGAAGTCGATATCCTAATGAGGTCGGGTTTTAAGTGGCATTCGTGCCCTCCACCCTCACCGTCTTTCCTGATCGTTTTTCAAGTAGAGCTACCGAAAGGGGTTGACTAAATAATAATTTCCCCGAGTGTGTTTATATAGTGATGTATGTTTTCGCCGAATTGGTGTTTCAGTATCGACCCGTCGTTCGATCAATGAGAACCGATTCACATGAGAAGCAAAACTAATGTTTTCGAACCTGTCGTTTCGAAAAAGAAGTTTGTGCTTGTGCAAACCATAAACATATAAACCAGTCGTTTTATATGAAAAATAATCCAGAACTCCCAACACATGTTGGATGCCATCTATGATGAGAAAAATCGCAAAACATACTTGCGAAATGACTGTTTAGACGTTGATGTTATTTTGTCACCACATGTTAGTCACCCTGATGTGTGAAAATGTGATGCCCAAATTTTTTTTTGGATGCCATCTTTGATGAGTAAAACACGAGTTTGTTGTTACCCTCGAGATGAATGCTAAGGCGTTGATTTTATTCCGCCGCCACATTTGAGACGTGATGACGTCTATGGTGAACAAATGTCTGAAATTGACATATTGGAGCAATTCTTCACCAAAATACTAGCTTGAAAATTGTATTCCATAAGCAGTATCGTGAATTTATATTCACCATGTTCCTTTATCGCCATCTGTTATTGGATAAGAAAATTACCCCGTTGAGTAGTTTTAATCCTATTGGGTCAATGGCGAATTGTTTGCCTGATATTAATGCTCTTCGTGTACATTTTTTTCCACGAATCGAGAACCGAGACAAGTGTTATTTGTCTCGAACTGTCGCGATCCCGATGAATCGCCTAGCCAAGCGAGATTTTAGACAATCGTCAAAATCGAAAACCTGTGGCTTCAAGACAGTAATTGAAATGAACAATATGACCCGTTGTCACAAAACAATAGATAATGCTCAATGAGACAACTCTATGCTATAAAGACAAAGGTCATGCACGGTTACTCCTTAAATAGTTCAAAAACTATTACAAATGTGAAAAAAACCAATGCTAATGTGGTTAAAGCTAACTGAAAGGAAACTCTTGACACCCCCGGTTTTGTGGCTCAAATGAGTTTGAGACCTTTCTTTATTGATTTTGATAAATCATTGAGCCATTTTTTCGCTCATCTGGATTATGTTTTCCATTTGGATTATTATTTTTCCATTTGGACCATACTTTTGGCTTATGGTTTGCATGTTTACAAAATTTCTCGAAATAATTTAAAGTGTTTTGAGCAAATTCCTTTGACAAATGTGACCAAACTTTAAATTATGAAATTTTAGGCAATGCTTGTGGGGTAGTGATTTTTGTGGAAATAGTGGGTAACAGTGTACCACATAATTTCACCAACTATTTGCCTAAAATAGTACTCAGTGACAACGATTCTGGACCTGTCGTTCCAAATCAAAATCTTTGGTAAAACCAAATTGATTTCTCAAATATGAAGTCTTATACTCATGTAGGTCCTGTCGTACCTTATTGAGTTATAAAATATTCAAGAAAACCAGTGTTATCTGGTAATAGCTCATGAAATAAATGAAATTTCTTTACATAGCCTCCACTCAAAAACTTATTTTAGAGGAGTTAAAATGTCTTTCAAGTGGTTTCTACCACAATTTTTTTTAAAAAGCATTTAAACTTAACTTATCATTTTGCCTGTCGTCGATTGATAAAGGATTTAGATGCTAAGACATGATTGTCTATACTATCATTCGTCTGTCGTCGATTGATCAAAGCATTTATTGTGACATTGACCGGATGAGATATTCCCGGGTCAAAAGACGATGCTTGATTTATAATCGCATCGCATTTGGATTCTCTCTGAGAATATATTTCGTGATTAATCCGAAATTCATGCCACTAATGCTCACTTTGAAAGACTAGTATGTGTAAAGATCACGAAAAGTACTCGTAGAATTCTTATAAAGAATTGAAGGAGTTATTGTGGACTTATACAACCATAAGACGGACCATAAATATAAATGGTTATGGTTGATGCATCGACAATAGGTCACATGATTATTGTTGTCCACAGAAATGCAGTATTTTCCAAACTTTTAGCCCTATCATTAAGTTGATAGCTCATGATCCGGATTATCCTGAAAAGTCTAGTCGACTTGATAATTCCGCAGAGTAAGAATCGAAATTTCGATTTGAATTACTTGTGTTTGGAAATTTAAATTGAACATCCAGTCGATTATGTTCAGACCCAAATGGACTCACGGAAAGTTTGATGATGCGACTTCAAATGGTTGCACGCACTTCTTGGTCTTGCACACCAAGATTAATATTTCCGTGCGGGGTCACGCTATTTTGCTGCATTGGTCCGTCATGAGGCCCATAGATACTCAAACACCATATGCGTACCAGCTGGTTACTGGTTATGAGCCAGAAGTCTCATATTAACGCGTGTTTAGAGTGATTAGTTAATATTTTGATTGAGCCGCTATAGCGTTCAAAATATGGACCTCTGAAGGGGACATAAGTCGATTATGAATCCCCTGTCTATCATTTGATAGAGTAACCTTGGCAAGCGATCTCTTTACCGCATGATATGCAAAAGTGACATCGCTAAGGCTGTTCTCCCCGTCGTTAGGGGGAGATTTGCACGTTACCGTTGATAAGGAACGACGTGAAGTAACGTGGCATAACCCACTCAGTCTTAGCTTGATCCCCAAAACTGCACTTAGTGATAAGTAAGTGCATAGACTCCCTCAAGTCTAACTAAATGTCAAACGCATTTAATGACTTTATGAGATGTCACGAGATCATTTATACCTACTGCAAAATGCTTGCAAGGATAGACGTCCCTGTCGGACGCCGTGTTCCTGTCGTAACACGTTGCTTTGGCCGAACCCGCCAAGCAAAGGACGCTGTCGTCGGCCGTTAGTCTGTCATCCTTCCCAGGATACGAGGAAGTTGACCGGTTTTTAATTCGTTCAGCCCCAGAGGTGGTGAACTGAAACTCGTTTGTCGCACAAGATTATAAAGGATCTAGGAGATGTGTGATTTCCTCCTCATCCTAAGAATCTCGAAATATCTGTCGATCATGATATCTTAGACGATATTGAAGCGAAACGAGACTGTCATTGATTACTTGTTCATATATTCGGTGACGACTGATAATATGAGCAAATTATGACAGAGAACCATGTACCGTTGCCTGAAGTTAACGGAGAATAGACTGGACTAATGGAAACTTGCAATCCAAGTAGACTCCTTAGAAAAAGTGTGTTCGGACCTGTAGCTCCAACACCACCAATGTTAAACGAGTTCGTTTATTTGGTTATTCGTAAGGAAAAGTGATGAGAATAATGAGATTGTAGAATGCTCGCCTAGTAACGTAAGGCTTCTCTCACACATTGGAATTGATTACGAGATGGTTGATTTCCTCGTAATGGACGGTATAACGGCCCCTACTTTATCAGTTTAGTAGTTTTCAAAAAACTGATTATGCAGCATGCGATTGTGGTCACGGTTTTATCTCTATGGGGATTTAGACAAAGAGATATAGATGAAGGTCCCTGTGTGACTTCATGTGCTTGAATCAAGTAGTTCCTGACCACGGAACATGATCTCAATTGACTGAGACGTTCACTATATGGATTAATATAATCCGAGCGGATGTGGTATACCGCCTAAGTGAGTACTTGATCAGCTTGAGATACTTGAACAAGTATTATGCCCTTGCGTGTTTTATTACGCGATCTATTTTTGGATTTGCCTTCGAGATGAAGGATCTTGGGAAGACACGGTAGTGACTCGGCCTGATGATCGAGTCCCGTAAAGATTGAATCTAAGTCCATGATTCAGACTACACCCAGAAGGTGTTATGACGTTTTAGTCATCATGACACTAAGTCGTCAAATTCTCCCATGATCGTTCGATCACTAGACATTGATATAGACCCAGTCCATCCCTGATGAGACGATGAAGAGATATTGAACCATGATGTTCATATCTAAGTACAATAAGCGCATCACTGTACTTGGTCTAATATGCTAGGACGAACATCTCGTCTGCTGTGAATGGTATAGCTCGACACAGCATCGCGCTAACACACTGCCATCGAAATGGCATAAAAGACATTTTCCCATTACCTTAAGGTAACTGTGGATGAGGGCTTGTCTTATCCCATTTGCGTCATCGAGTGTACCTACCCCCTTCGGTACTCGAATTAACGCAACCCTTTTTTCGGTTATACCGATGCCGGTTACTTATCAGACCCGCATAAGTGATATTCCTAACATGATATGTCTTTACCATTAGGAATAAGGCAATATCTTGGAGGTCTTGGAATGACTCCAAACGAATCACTCTGATCTACTCGTGCTCTATGAGACGATTAGAGAGTGTATATGGCTTCGAGCTCGTATTAGCCAAATTTGAATTACATATGCTCTGTCTCACGATCTAGATAAAACACTTCTCTTATTTGAGGAGAACTTGTTGTTATCGATCAAGAGAGATATGACTAGATTATGCTATTTAGCATTTCTTGCCGAAATAAATCTTCACATATGAAGTTTAAGAGCATCCTGTCGAATGCTCGGTTTATTCCACGTTATATTTTCTTGCATATAGTCGTGTGCAAGTAAATAAGGCATCCAGTCGAATGCCCGTACTCTTTATTCGAATATGAAATTCTCGCACCCTGTCGTGTGCAAGTGAGGGGGAGCATTCAGGTGAATGCTTATTGCACTAATTACTACTTAGTCGAAATCCTCGCACCCTGTCGTGTGCAAGTGAGGGGAGCATCCAGTCGCATGCTCGTGTACGTTTTTTTTGTCCTTAGACCAAGGTTTTTTTACCACTGGGTTTTCCTTGGCAAGGTTTTTAGCGAGACACGTTCCCATCATACCTCACTTAAGATTGCCGAAATTAGGGGGAGTATCCTGTTGTATACTTCTTACCACTGTGTACTCTTTTGTCCTTCGACTAGAGCTTTTTTCCCACTGTGGGTTTACTCTATTAAGGTTTTGATGAGTCACATGTTTTGTGGTTGATCCCATACTACTACCATTGTTGCACTCTTTTTCCTTCGATAAGAGATTTTCCCATTGGGTTTGCTCTGGCAAGGTTTTGATGAGGCACACTGTTTTGTGGTTAGTTACTTACATGATATTTCGGCTTACATCATTCGGCTACACAGTTTCTCCTAGGTACCAGTTTTGTCCCACACTGGGTTTTCCGGCCCTAATGTTTTTATGTATTTAGCACTGCGAATGAACTCGACTCAGATCGACTGCATGAAGACGAAGAATTCAAGACGTCCAAAGGGGGAGTGTTGTAGGTTATTATTGGACTATTGGGCCTTACTCATAGTGGGGCTAAGTTGGACTTTCTATCTTGTATAACCCTAACCTCTAGTATATAAAGAAGGTTAGAATCCCCTTGTATTGATACATTCTGATAAATAAAGACCTATTGTTCCCTCTCTCTATTTTCTCTCTATGTCTCCTATATAATATATATACTGAGCTAATAAGACTCAAAACAGTTTTAATCTTTAATTAATTTTAGAGTATTTATTTTTGGGTCTATTAATATGTGTTGATTTTTTAGTGGATATCGCACCCTAAATTATAGTGTATCGGGTGTACGGTAGTGTTTCGTGATAATGCAGATATATGAGTAATCTTTAGACAAAAAGTTCCAAGTGTATATTTGTGCAGATTTAGAGGAAAATAAAATGTTTTAAAAATTCACAAAGCAAAGCGATTGCCACTGACATGTCATTCTTGTCTTAAATATCAATTTTTTTATAGTTACGTTCTTTAATGCTGAGATATCGTAGGTTAACCTATTTATAGGATGAATGGTTGATAATCATAATAAAATGAGAAAGATATGAGATAGGCAATTAATATTAACCAGATAAATAATTTATTGTACTTTATTTTCTGACTAGTCGTCTATTGGTTTTTCTTGTATATGCATCAGATGATTGTCGAGATAACCACTGTACTGAACGGCTTGATTTGTGTTTGTTAAAAATTCCTGTTGCGAGCGAGAGATTAACTGGATTGAGGTTTTTGCAACTTGGTTGCTATGAACAAAAGTGATAGTGGTAGAGTACAGTTTGATTTTTCTCTTATCTAATTAGTCATTATGTACACCATTACGTATATTTCATTAGGTGTATATAGTATTACTGTTAGAGTTAAATCCCAGTTATATGAAAGCTCTGTTGAGAATAGCAGAAGCCCATAAAAAACTAGACCACTACGAAGAGGCTATTGCTGATAATTTTATATTCTACTCCATAAATATATCATTAGTAAACTTGTCATACCTGCTTACTCGGTTTAAAAGATTTTGGACTTGTTTCACATTTTTATATTCTTAATACCTTTTTTCGTTCTCTCACTTTGCCGATTACCTTTTTTGCATTGAAGATTTGAAGAAAATCTTGGAGCTGGATGAGTCACAAGTACATGTGAGAACGACTATTAAGCGTTCAGAACCCTTGGCTGCTAAAAAGCGAGAAAAGATGAAAAAAGAAATGTTGGGCAGGTTTTTTCAAATTTTGTTTGCTATGTTGAGTAGGTTTTCATCATTGATATATATATATTTTTTTATCTATATTCGTAGGTTGCAGGTAAGTTGAAAGAGATGGGTTGAAAGAGATGGGGTTGGGCGGTTCGGATGAGTGTTGTTAACTTCAAAGCAGTGAAAGATTTAAACACAAGATCATATTCGATTTCATTTCAAAAGTAGTTTTTTACTCTATGTCTGTCTTACTTGGTAACTTAAGAATCAGTACAGCAAGAGGAATTTCTCTTTATTAATGGAATTTATTGAACCTTGTATCTTTTTGGTTTGTTTATAACTTTAATCGGGTTTCTACATATCCAGGTGATGGAGATGGTTTTTTGTGGGTTCTAAATGTCAATGCACAAAAAAAGACTGTCTATTGTGTCAACATGCAACGGTAGTCATTAATTATCACAAAGATATCACCTATGTGACTCCATTCACATTCTCGCAGTTTTCAAAATTCAACCACTAATTATATTTGAGTATGCCCTTTCAATTTTTCAAATTTCAACATGTAAAACGTATAAAACGTATAGTTTGATGTACCAATCGTTAAAAACACATAGTTTGAAGTAACCATGTCAGTTTTTAGCCTACAGTGGTGATTTTGCATATATTCCCGTGGACATTTCTCTTTTCATGATAGTGTAATTATATTGATCAACTAACTAGAAAGTCTCGGGTCGGGATTTTTCCGGGTTTGGACCGGGTCTGGACACCGGGATAGGTCGGAGACAGGGACTTTTTCCCACCCCTAGGCTGAATGTACACAACGTGAACCTTTTCAGTACACTTACATTCATTCTCTTATTGACCAATTTATTTTTCATGACAGCGTTTTAGTGAAGCATTTTTCGTGCTCATTTTAAACTTAAGTGTTACAGGAAAAAAATGGTATTCTATTAGACTGATTTGCAATTGAGCTGCATTGTATATGTTTGTTTATGTGTATACTAAAACGTTAATTTTTCAAAAAAATGGGATTAAATTGATTTGTTTTATACAATATGAGAACAAAATGAAAAGTAAACTTAAGTTCAATCAGGGTTACCGAAGTTACAATAAAATATGTAGTTGGTAAAAATGATAGTTTGATACCCAAATTATTATTTACCGATAGTTGCGATAGTTGCGTATATTAAACGTATTTTTTTCTCTTCGGAAAACTAGTAGTACTATTTTATAATAGATAGAACCATTTGCAATGAAATAATCATAGTTTAACTAATAAATTCCTCAAAAACACTTTAGTACCTTTTAATAATAGACTTTTGTTTTCCATCATACATTTGTAATTACAAATATGTTATATTAAATGTAAATATGAAATAGATAGGGAACTAGATAGGGAGACTGATAAATTATATTAGCGCTGGGTGAAAACCCGAAAAAATCGAACCGAACAAAAAAACGACCGAAACCGAAAAACCCGAAACTTTTTCGGATCGGTTTCGGTTTACAATAAAACCGAACCGAAAAAAACCAGAAAAACCGAAAAAAGCCGAAAAACCAAAAATAAAACTGAAAAAAACCGGTTCGGTCCAAAAAATTAAAAGACCGAAAACCGAACCGAAAAATCTGCTCGATTTCGGTTTCGATTTTGTCAAAAACCGAACCGAAGCGGACCCAACCCTAAATTATATCACATATAAATAACTAGATATAACTTAAACAATATATCATTAACCTTAATTTTAAGTAAAATGATAGAGAAACAGATGTTGATGCTTTTATCAATATAATAATTATTTCTTTTTCTTTTTAATCTAAACATTATTCGCTTAGCATTTGATGAAATTCTTATTTATTTACTTTTAATGTCATTAGATATATGTTATTAAAGCATTATATCGCTTTATATGCTCATCTTCCTAAGGACTTATGCTTAGTTTGCAATCAATATTCCATCTTCATATTTTCCTAGTCTCTATATAGAATATATAGAGTATGTGATAGAAAACCATTTTGCACAGCGGAAAAAACGTGTCAGATTCTTAGTTTTAATATGTACGTATTATCAAAATTAATCATGTTTTACCGTATAGGTTTAGATCATACCGAATAATAGAAGTGAACAGATGACGGATGTGAGATATAACAAATCGCATCAACTCTTCTAACTTATTCCTGACCTAGCACATTGATTCAAGAGGGTGGGTTCTTTCTCTCTCTAGGCAATCTCGAAAATATAGTTATGAAAAACTTATATTTGCCAAGAAAACGGTCTTGCTATATTTAGGCTACGTTAGTCACTTGTAGGCTGATTATGATAGAACTCTTTAAAAATATTTCGTGTTATCATATCTCCTTAAAACCCGAGATATACACAATCAATTTAAATCGTGATTTATTCCACTAAAAGCACGACTGATATCTTTACAATAATCTGAATATTTAATTCGTTCCAATTGTCAAACATGTTTATTATCTCTCCACGTAAAGATTAATCAGATACTCATTTATTAAATTAAATCAGTGACTGATTTCTTATTTAATAAACGTATTATCTCTAAGCCTGTCCGCTTGACTTATTTGTCGTGTCAGATTATAAATCCATCTGCAGGGTTTACACGCACAAAACTTATAACATTTCTCAATGGAGTATCATCAATCACTTATGGGACGTGGATTTCTTTTATTACTAATAAACACTGATACGAATAATGCTGTCATCCAACTCATTAAGTTATTGACTCATGACGAATCTCACCATGTATGAATCAAAATGACAAACACATTTATACATTGTCTAAATAGCAATATAGGAATTAAGAACATAAAAATAACCATTACCACGAGTTATGAATCATTTTGTCTAGTCATTCGCTAAATGATTATTTTATAACAGTCTTGTTTAATACACACAAAGTACACTAGTAAATGGAGTTGAAATTTATCCGTTCCATGTAGTCAAGACAGACCTACTAAGACCATGTACTACAACTTACTGATGGTGTGTCTATTTCCATCTAAAATTGTAAATATACAACTTATATTTCATTAGAACCGACAGTCTAATCTTTCATGTGTAAATTATACTCTACATACTAGACATGTCTTTTAGTATATTTCTAACAGTATGGACCTATGGTTAACAACTTACTATATCAATGACATCAAAGCAAGTGTGTTTGGGGTATTTGACCGAAGATTGGCAAACAAAAGCGATGAAATAATGCATATTTGATGGGAAAAAGCGAGGCTAACCTTCCAATCGGAGAACTATAAGGTTGCCATAGGGAGTTGTTTTTTCGTCTATATGTCAAACACAATTTCTAAAATAAATGTTGTGCATGTGGTCATTAGCAACAACAAATAAACACAGTCAAGTGGATGCTCGTGGAGTGGAGGCGAGATACGACAAATGGAAAATTAGTTTGGGATGATTAAGAAGAGGATATTAAGCTTAGAATTTTAGAAACTTGAAAACATCCTCGAATGTTGGAGTCGGTAAACACGATAGAACAATGGGAGTGAGCTAGGATTTGCAATAAGAGAAGTTTTGAAATTACGCCTGAAGAAGCTACAATTTCAAAATTATGTGAATCATTTTCATAGGTGAAGGCGTGAAGTATACAAAAGGCACCAAGCTACTAAAATTGTTTTTTTAACTACGACACCCAAAGCTCGATTCTCGGCAACTGAATTGAAATTTAACAATAAAAATAAAGATAAACTTAAAACTACCCAAAAAGAGATGGGAGACTTACAAATAAATAAATATCAATCAACTTAATTACAAAAAACTCACATATATGTACTTATTTACAATTAGCTACATATAATTATTTACAATTAGATACATATGTCATAAAAAATAACCAAGTATACAAAAATTAAATAAAAATAAAAATCAAAAACTAAAAAATCAAAAAACTCAAAAAAAAACTCAAAAAAAATTTAAAAAATTTGCACAGGATTGGACATGATTAAATAAGATTAAACAGGATTAGACATGATCAAATATGATTAGACATACATGATTGAATACGATTAGACAAGATCAGACAGGATCACACATATTTTTTAAAATTTTGGTTTTTAAATTAAATTTTTTTTTTTGGATTTTTTAATGACATCTGTACCTATTTGTAAATAAGTTCACAAAATATTTACTTTTTTTTAAAAGAGTCATCAAGTTCAAAACAAGCGGATTTTTTTAAAAAAATAAATTTCTAAATATATATACTAAATTATTTAGGCCAAGTCTCAACAGTTAGGTTTCAGTCCGACACAGTAAGTCAAACTTCACCCAAGAAAGTTCAAGAACAACTTTTATAATGTTTTCATTTCTTATGCAGTTGGAAATAAATATACAATTACTAGTAGACTATATACATGTGCTGGGTGTGATACGCTATAAAGTGTGATGATTATATAAATATTTAGAGTAAAAAAAACATAGTATATAAAAAAATATAATATAAATTGTGATGATGATACAAATATTTATATAAAAAAAAAATATAGCATATATATATAAAAAAACTTGTGTGGTTAAAGATGGAGAAAGAGTGTAATTAGTTTTTATTTTTCTATTTTTTATGAAAGTAGTTAATATGATAATTAAGAAAAAATTATAAGGGTATTTATGGAAAAAAATGACTAAATTTGGCAACATCAAATTTTCTTGAGTTCTGTTATATTAATAGTATGATACCCACACGTTGCGTGTGAGACGTTATAAATTATGATGATGATACAAATATTTAGAGTAAAACAAAATATATGATATAATAAAAAAATATGATATAAATTGTGAATATTATACAAATATTTAGAAAAAAAAATATATAGGATATATATAAGGAAATTTTGTGTGGTTAAAGAGGCAGAAAAAGTGTAATTAGTTTTTATTTTTCTATTTTTTATGAAAATAGTTAATATGGTAATTAATAAAAAAGTATAGGGGTATTTTTAGAAAAAAAATAGTTACATTTGGATGGATCAATTTTTATTCGGTTCGATAAAGGTCGAGAATTGTACTTCGTCCCATAATAGGAAATTAGGGATGCAAGTGAATGTATTTAGTTAAACTAAAATATTTATTACCCTATCACACAGAATCCAAATTGATAATAAAATAATTTCATTACTTTTCAAGTTTATCTTACAATAAACTTCCATTTAAAATAAGACATTCTAAAATGAAATGACTAACAATTAAGGATTGACTATCAATTAAATTGAAGGAAATAATAATTTACTAAACGATTCAAAGAAACACCGCATATCACATCTATCTAGAAGCAACGGAAATCACAAAAATCAAAAACTTTGCAAGAAAAAAGAACATACATAAATGAAAAAAGGATGCGTTTTTTTTAGAATCCATGCAAACCCGTACCCCAGATTTACAATCGTAAACGGATTTTGACCATGGTTGATTTTTTTTTATAAAAATATAAAAAAAGGAAAACAGCATTATACAATAGTCAATTGTAGTATCACATTTTTATTTTTTTTGAAAATTAGTATATCATAGACCAGTATATTATTTTCAAAAAATAAACCTAATTATACTTTCAAAAAGAGGGGTAGTGCAAGGGTTATGACAAATAATGAAGTAATTATAAAAAGATCACTAACTTTACAAGAAAAAAGAACAGACATAAATCATAAATGAAAAAAAAATATAAAACTGCATTTATGTACAATATCATAATATTATTTTCAAAAAATACTAGGTACTAGTAGCAGAATTTAATATTTAGTTAAAATAATTCAAAGAAACACCACACATCACATTTATCGAAAAACAACAGAAAGCATAAAAATCACAAACCTTGCAAGAAAAAAAAACATGCATAAGAAAAAGGGTGCACTTTTATCTGGCGCAAAAAAAATGAATCCAGTACAAAACCGTAACTCAGAGGTACGAACTTTGACCATGGTTGACTTTATTTTTTTTTTCAAATAAAAAATATAGAAAAATGAATGAAAAATAAAAACCTCGTCATACCATAGTCAATAGTAGTATCAGACCTTTTTTTTTAAATTAGTATTATCGTAGACTAGTATATTATTTTCAAAAAATACTATCCGAAATCAGAATTTAATCTAGTGCAAGAGTTGCGTACAAATAAAACCGCATCATACAATAGTCAATATTAGTATCGTAGTATCATAAGATTATATATATATTTTAAAAATAGTACTAGCACTACAAAAAAACAGTTAAACGGAGACGGAAATTCACTACGGAAATTTCGTCACACAATATAACGATGGAGTTGCTACGGATTTGCGATGGATTTTGATTTGTTAAATTTTAATACAAATTTGTGACGAATTAACTATGAAAATAAATAAGTTGACTGAGTGTCGGTGGGTGTTGAAAATAATATATAATTATATGGCTATTCCGTAGCTATTTTCTCTCTGCATACTATTTTGAAAAACAAAATATTAATATATTTCACTTACTCTCTTTTCTCCCAGAATTCACCCACAACTCTCTCTATCTCTCTCTCTCATCCATGGCGATTTCTCCAATCACAGTTTTGGTAAAATCCTCTCACTTGCTCTATAAGTTCATATCTCGTTATCAGTAACTTATTGTTATATCTTAGATTTTGTTCGAATATTTGTAACTACGCATATATTTGTAATTTCCTTATAATCGAGTCAATCAGTGCTTTTATCTTTGGATTTTTAGATTTTTTGGGTGAAATCGAGTGATTTAGGGCTTTATATCTCTGATTTTTCAGCATCATGTTAATTGGGGTTTTTATCTTTGATTTCGTTAAAAGAATATCAAGTTAATTAGTGCTTATATTTTGTTAAAGTTGAGTTAATTAATGCTTATATCTCTGATTTCGGTAAAATTGACTTAACTAAGGTTTCATCTCTGTTTGTTTCGGTAAATTTGAGTTAATTAGGGTTTATGTCTTCAATATTTTTGTGTTTATTATAAGTTGCATTATTACAGCCATGCTCACAAGGTGCTCGATGAAATGATGATTTGAATTTTTTTGGTTAGCTATTGATATGTCTTATGGTTTTATTTGGATCTTGTTGATTTTAATTACAAAAATCCTTTTATATCATCCAAAATATAGCAGTTTGTATGTTCATTAGTGAGAGTTAGTCTAAAGTTGATTATTCTTGGAGAATTAATCAACATTAAGGTTCATGATTCCTCATTATGAGTTTATTCTATTGCAGCTTTTAATGTCGGATAAAGATGATTATAGTGTGAGTGCTTCTAGTTGAACAGAATGGTATAAGAAGGAATAGCACGAGTTGAAAAAAATGGAATCAGGTAACATATATATCTAACCCACGCGATTCAATTTCTGCTTTCATAATGTCTTCTGAATTATCATTACTTGAGAAAATGAAAAAGAAAAAACTCTGGAAACAAAACACAATGGTCAGAGTATTATGTCCAAAGTTTGGCTGAAAATGCAAATGACTTGGTATGTAGAATCTACTTTTATGTTTTAGAAATTGAGTTTGTTGAAGGAGTTTTTAGAACCAAACCCCCGTGGTCTCTGTTTTCCTTTATGAAACAGGTAGGGTGGATTTTCTTTTATTGAACCATGATGAATGATAAATCGTGAATCGTGATAATATAACATGAAAGTTGTAATATGTGCACACTAGCAATGTTCTCTTGTTTCCTTTTTTCGTAATGTATTTATTCGAATCGATTGATGACATCGATTTTAAATATTATGTTTTCTCCTTTGGGTTTTGTCAACAATTGTTTGGTACGTTATGTTATTTTACTTCATCATGTTGATTTTCTCTTTCCTCTTTCCCATGAATTATATCAGTGACTAATTGATGAGTAGGTACATTTTATCTTCAATATTATGAAGTTGAGAAATGCTTCCGTTGTGTATACATTTGACGATTTATTTGTGTCGTATTCTTTTCAGAGCTATAGGTCTCAAGTTTCAGCCAAAAAGAGTTTCCTTCGTAATATTCTAGTAATAAATTTGCGTTTCCCTAATACTAGTCTTTCTATTAAAAAATGACAGAAGGTGTAAGATATTTTGGGTCTGTGCCCTGGGGATTACTTCGTTATGTGCTTTTTTGCTCCAATGAGCCAAGAAAGGTGATTGAATATTACAGAACTGCCATTATGACATCATTGATGTGTATATAAAATTGTGAATTCGTTTATATGTGTACTAGTTATAGAGATTTTATTCTTCTTGGACTAGTGTTTGTTATAATTACTATAGTCTATATGTATCTTAGCTGAACATGTTTCATGTTAAACTTTTTACAGGTTTGTTGGTGTTGAAGCTGGACATGTGGGATTCTTATTCCAGGTAGCAAAGAAAATGTTGAATATATACAATATATACTTTTGTTTTATGTATATCTATAATCGTGCAAGCATGCTCTTCCTCTGTGGTTTCTCTATTTGACGGTTCTGACTTCTTATCAACAAATTGTTTTGCAGGCCCTTTGTATAATATTTATTGCTGAAATTGATGCCGTCGGATCCACGTGCAAGCAATGGGCAGCCACACCAAAAAAACATTGCTCAGAGAGTTTGATATAACCAGAATCCCACCACCTCGAAGGTTCTTTTCTATACACTCTGTTAAGAAACTAGTTTATTAGCAATCCATATTATTCATAGTGGGTCTACTAATGCAATATCGGCATGAGTAGTTGAAAGACCAGAAAATGTAGTCTAACTTATATCTAGTTTTGATGATCATAGGTTTTCCTTTGGCTTCACATAAGTCGGCTTATATTAAAAGTTGCAGACAAACTAGTATATGCAAAATACTCTCTTATCTTTACTTATCAACTATGTTCTAAATGTTTCTCTATGTACAGAAAGTTCATAGACATTTACTCCTATTATGTATATGCAGCATATATTGTATAATCATGCTACTTCAACATTTTTTTCCAACTATTTTGCTCAACATTTGTGAGTTATCATTTTTTAACTTTGCTTGATATCTGCATAAATTGTGTTTGCAGAGGAACACCTCAGATTTAAGCCACCTTTGAGGTCAACATCAACGATATTCTGGATGTTAAAGTTGAAGACAAAGTCTCAAGGAAATCAGAAAAGATCACAATCACCAACAGAAATGGCAGACGAAGCCAAGAAGAGATTGAACGTATGGTTTGCGAGCTTGAGGAATTTGCTGAGGAGAACAAAAAGGTTAAAGAAAAAGTTGATGCACGTAACAGCCTAGAGACATACGTACAACATGAAGAACCAGATCAACGACAAGGACAAGTTAGCCGATAAATTGGAATCCGACAAGAAAAAAGAGAAAATTGAAGCGGTTGTGAAAGATAATTATGACCAGAAAATGAAGAAAGTCGAAACTGTTTGTAACCGATTATCACCGTGGTTAATCAGAGATCCGGGGGAGATCGGGGGGAGCCTGGTGAAAGATAATTATGACCAGAAAATTTTGTTTATGATTATTATAGCATGTTATTTGGCTTGTGCATTAGTTTTATTTATATCTATTAATGTTTACTTAATAAATTTATTCTTTATTTAATTAATAAAATTGATTATGTTAATTGTATTAAAATATTTTTTTATTTAAATAATCACACTAGTGTGACGGAATTGGCATGGTTTGTCATATTGATAAATTTCTAATATATATTAAAATAAATATTAAAATAAAATATATATTATAATAAAAAAATTGCGACGGAATAGCAATGTATATTCGTGGGTAACTACTCACTTTTATACTATATTTATATTGTAATTTATTTTATATAATTGATTTTTGTGAGACTTTTGCTACGAAATTCCGTAGCAACATAAAAAATTAGAGACGAAAAATCCGTCGCTAAAATGTCACTAAATAGCTACGGAATAAGAATTCCGTAGCAAACATTTAGTCACAAGCACTTAAACTACGGATTTTAGAGACGGAAATTTTCGTCGCAAAGAGGCAATCTGCGACGGATTTCACGTTTTAGCGACGAATATTTCCGTCGCTGTATTGCTGTTGTGTTGTAGTGTAGTATAGTCAATGTTTCGGCGGAAGTTGATCGTCTAGTGCCTAATCTCACGCTTAATTACCGCTTAATCCTTGTAATTCCACCTAATACTCTATCCGTTCCCAATTAATTGTCCATTACGAAATTACATGTAATTTTGACCGACTTAGAACATGTATCAAAATTGTTGAAATGAAAATTTTCAAAACTAAATCATATAATTTAAAGCTTGAACTATATGATTAACTTTTAAAAAAATTCATTATGACAATTTTGAATATTTGATAGAATTTATTGACCGATCAAAATTACGCATAATTAATTGGGAACGAATGTATTATTTTATTTTAGGCCAGCAGCTGGACTAGGGACTAAATATGCACTATAAAAAAATACCTAAATAACGACGGTATTAGTGACGGTATTTTTTGTTACGAGCTTATTAGCGACGGTTTTTGTGACGGTTTTGTGACAGTTTAGTCAATTTACGACAAATTTGTGACAACTTTTTAAATTAGCGACAGACTTATGATAAATAATTATCAAAAAATAGAAAGTAGTGAGAAATGAGAATTAAATTATTTAATGAGGTGGCAGGTTATATCCAATTCAACCCTCGCAGCCACAGAGGAAAGTTCTCTCTCTCTCTCTCTCTCCCTCTCTCTTCCGTCTGTTTCAGTTTCCTTCCTATTCTTTATTTTCCCGATCCCTCTTTTTTTTTTAATTTATTTCTATATATAAATAATAAAAAAAAAGAAATAAAAGAAAGAAAGAAACCCTAGGTTAGTAGACGGTGGTGGATCTAAGAGAAGATGGAGAGGATAATCGGAGGTAAATATAAGCTTGGTCGTAAGATCGGCAGCGGATCTTT